>JAXQQM020069211.1:0-11525 GCA_034641835.2 Pinus albicaulis | reverse complement strand
TGTTAGTATGAATCCTTTGTCGAAGTGTACGAAAAAGGACCACTTTAGCTACACATAACTAATAGCCCTAACAACAAAAGTGGCTGCCAATATCTTCAGATCTGCAGTTAGTTGATCAAGAAAAGAGCTGCAAAAAACCAGATCTATGCATAGAAAGACATTAAGAAGTAAAAAGAAGGGTTTGCTCCATATACCAATAGACAAGACAAGAACAATTTTTGAAAGAATTTTTTGTATTAAGGGCACCTGGGAGGAAAACAAGAAGGCGTATCCAATTCTCCTCAATGGGATGGGTTCTTGGAAGTCCTCGGCACTTCAGATCTAGAATCTCTCTCTCTTGTTGGTGTAGAAAACCCAGACAAAGATAGAACTCAAAGGGAGCTCACACAGCAAATAATGTAGAAAAATGTGACCAAGTGTATAGATCCAGAGTGATCTAACAGGCAACAAAAGGTGAAGAATGGTAGGAAAACCCTCCTATTTATAACAAAATATTGGGTCATTCTAGATCTTGGTGCATGATTAAAATAATGTTAACCAAATCTAGATCCACCTTTTATGGAATATTTTATTATATTTGTTGGAGGGAAAAAGTATTTGACTTGGGTCAAACCCCTTTATTTGTCAATAATAAATAAATAAATGATTTATTTATCTTTTTAAGGAAGTGGTTGAAGGATAATCAAATAAATAATGATTTATTTAATTATTTGTGGGTGATTTGGTCATATTTAACAAGGAATAATATCTAAATAAGATTTAAATAATTATTCCTAGAAAATAATAAGATAAATAAAGGTTTATCTAATTAATTTCTTTGTTTTTGGGTTAAACATGACTAGGAATAATAATTAAATTATGTTTTAATTAATTATTCCATGAGGAAAATTAAACAAAATAGGTTTGTTTAATATTTCCTTTTGGGGTTTCCTGTTTAGACCATAAACAACCTAATAAATTTGGTTTATTAAGTTATTTTACATAGTGAAAGCAATTTTACTTAGGGTAAAATTGGTCTTACATGGTGTACTTGGGTCCATCTAATGATAGTAGGTTAAATGACCAAAAAATGGTGTAACAGATTGCCCCCCAGCGTGCGAGTGTTAGGAGCAAATCGTATGACCGAAGTACGTTGTAAGAACTCAATCACCAGACATCAAAAAGGGAAGTCAGAGAGAGAAATGTAAGGTAGACTAATGTGCTAAAGAACTAGACCCTGAGGAGACGAGACTTGCAGGTGCAACAAGCCTCTTTTTATGAGAGGGTACCTGTGCTAAAGGCGGCGGGGGAGGCATACCTATGCCCGCCGAGACAAAGTACAAAATAATAGTGTGTCCAGTAAACAAGGGACCGAACCATAAAGTACAGCTGGCATAATCATGAGCCAGATAAAAATACAATGAGGAATTCCACATACATGCTGTGCCTGGGATAACAGCCAGGACTTGTACAATAATATCTGAGTACATGAGATACAAATACAACCCAAATGCCCCCTGTAAATGGGGAAGGGCTCACAAAATCTGACTGATACGTGCAAATCAAAGAGGCGCTGCAAGTGGCTAAGGCCAACATCATCAAATATCTGGAGCTGCATCAAAGGCTGCAAGGAGGAGGTCATCCGGGCATGTGGGGGGCTACCTGTAGGGCCACCCCCTCATGAGGGTTGAGACATCTCACACACACCCGGGAATCATCAAGAGCTGCTGCTGTATCACTGAACCATCAAGTATACGGATCTCGGTCATGTTGAAAGGAGCTGGAGTGGAGAAACAATCAAGTCAAAGGGAAATGAGAGATCCCTTTGCCTGATCCGAGGCACCGAACAAGAGTGGAAGTTGGAACCAAGGTACACCGCCCTCTAGACCTGGCTTCTGGAATGAATGAGCTGATGTCGACAGAAGGAGGTCCGCCATAGGTGAGGCAATGAGAGATCCTCAACTAAGGCACGAGAGAAAATAGTAGAGCAACGGACAGACTGACACTAATGATGATGGTGAAATGGAAGGGACTGAGTAGCGAATGGATGACTTCCCTTGTTAGAGCATAAAGGGCATGAATGACATGGAAACGACTGACGCAATATCACAAGGGATAGGGGACAGTGGGACTGAAGTCCATAATGTGCAACACAAGAGAGAGACCAAGCAATGAAGGATGGAGGGCTATAGCGGGGTACAAAGGGACTCGGGATAGACTCCAAGAATGCGATGATGATTCAACTTGGATGCTCTAAACAAGGGCGACTCGATGGTGCTGCCACACAGTAAAGGCCCAATGGGGGACCATGAAAACATGAGTACAAGGTGGGAACTCATGACAAAAATCGACACGAACATGGACAAGTATGGAGGCGAAGTGGTGCCCCAAGTACAAGTGTTGTAAGTGAGGAAATTCGATTTAAAGGGGAGGTGAAGTGACCCTTCTTGGACAAAATGGGTCCGGGTGAAGTAGCAAATCACAAAAACGAAAAAAGATGTTGGCTATCTAAAAGAAAATAAAACATGCATTTCAGAAGGGAAATGCTAAGGGTAATATTTCTTGAGATAGAGTGCATTGCGAGGATTAGGAAGGGGATTGCCTTCGAAATCCTCTAAGAGGTATGCCCCCTTACCGAGATCCTTACTGATGATGTAAGGGCATAGCCATAATGATTCGAACTTCCCATGACCGAGGACGTCATGGGCCTGGTCATATACTAGAACAAGGTCGCCTTCGTGAAAAGTGTGAGGCTGGACTTTTCTGTCATATTGAGCTTTGGTGCGTTTCTTGGCCGCTTCCATGGTTTGCAAGGCAACACAGTGGTCTTCGGAAGCGTGCTCAAGCATGATAAGTCGTTGTTCTAGAGGTTGAGTGTCGGGGAGAAGTTCAACGGCTAGATGCAGGGAAGGAATTTCACACTCGATCGGTAAGACTACCTCCTCTCCAAAGACAAGGTGGAAAGGAATAAACCCGGTGGCGGTTTTAACAGAAGTTCGATAGGCCCACAAGGCAGGGAAGAGCATGAGATGCCAGTTGGTTCTGTGCTTATTCACCGTTCGTTGAAGCATAGTCTTGAGGATTTTTTTGACTGCTTCAACTTGGCCATTACCTTGGGGGTAATAGGAGGAGGAATATTGGTGCTCAAAACCCAACAGTGAGGATAGCTCACGCCATATCTCATCTTCAAAATGTCTACCATGGTCAGAGACCAGTTGTTTCGGAACCCCGAATCGAGCGATAACGTGGTTAAAGAAAAATAGGGCTGTGGTAGCTGCCGTGTTGTTAAATGTTGGCATGGCCTCGGCCCATTTTGTGAAATATTCGACCACCACGATGATATATTTGTGGTTACCAGCGGATGGCGGGCGACACTCCATAAATTCGATGGCCCATTTAAAAAAGGGACCAGTTGAGATGACCGGATGGAGGGGATTTAGTGGAGCTCACGCCTTAGGGGTGAAATGTTGGCAATTGGGACAGTGTTTGACTGCCTCAATGCAATCACTGAAGAGGGAAGGCCAAAAATACCCAGCGCGCATGACTTTCTGGGCAGTAGCAAGACCGGAGAGGTGGCCACTGCAAGCGCCGCTATGGCAGGCATTAAAGACCTGTTCAGCTTCAGCGTGTGTGAGACAACAATGAAGGACAATATCGATCCCGCGACGATAGAGGTCGTCACCGATAAGGAGGTATCGGGGGGCCTGGTGTCGTATACGTCGGCGAGCCTCACGATCCAGGTCGAGGGCGAACTTTTGGGTTCGCAAGTAAGTAAGAATATCACCATACCACGGGTCATCGGAAGTAATGGAAAATAAGTGTTCATCAAGAAAATCATCATTAACTGGGGGGTCTTGCGATCCGGTAGGTAATTCAGAAATGAGCTCAGCGAGGGCTAAGCCTTTCTTACTCTTTGGTGTGACAAATTCGAGGTCGAATTCCTGAAGAATAACAACCCAACGGGCATACTTCCCAGTGAGGATACGATGACTCAATAGGAAATCCATGGGGTTGGAAGTAGTCACAACCTTGGTGGAGCGCATGAGGATATAATGACGAAGTTTTTGGACTGAGAACACGACATCCAACGCTAAGTTTTCTTCATATCAGTAGGAAACAGGAGGCCCTACAAGGTTTTTACTCACGTAGTAAATCACGTGCTTGATACCATTGTTATCTTCCTGGATAAGGACTCCAGCGACCGAATAGGTGGAAGCGGAGATATACAGGATGAAGTCCCGATCAAAGTCGGGAGGGCGGATCAAGGGAGCGGATGTGAGAGCCTGCTTGAGGGAATCGAAAGACTCATGAGCATAGGTATCCCAAACAAATGGGATATTAGATCGGAGGAGTCTAAGGAACCCATGTGCGGTGGTGGCATAGTCAGGGACGAACCGACGAAGAAAATTAGCTTTGCCTTGGAGACTTTGGAGCTGGCGTAGGGTACGCGGAATGGGAAGTTCAAGAATGGCTTGAACTTTCAAAGGGTCAAGAGTGATATCATCCTTAGACACTATGAAGCCTAAGAGACGGCTGGCGGGAATGAAAAAGACGCATTTCAATGGGTTAAGGCGGATATTATACTTGCGACATCGGAGAAAAATGTTACGCAGATCGTGAAGGTGCTGTGCCTGATGCTTAGAACGCGCAGTGAGGTCGTCTAAATAAGCAAGGATAATATGAGATAAGTCATGGAAACAATAATACATTTCCCGTTGAAAAGTGGCGCCAGCATTTTTAAGGTTGAAAGGCATGACCCGGTAAGCAAAATTTCCCCACGGACTAATGAACGCGGTTTTTAGTTGATCAGCAGGACGGATAACAATTTGGTTGTATCCAGAGAAACCATCCATGAAGTATAGAACCTCATGCCCCACACACTCGTCAATGATTTGGTCAATGAACAGTGTGGGGAAGTTGTCTTTGGGACAAGCTTTGTTCAAGTCGCGAAAGTCCGTGCAGACACGGATGGTGCCTTGTTTCTTGAGAATGGGAACTAGGTTGGATACCTAAGTGGTGTATTCAATGGGGTAAATGAAACCAGCCTGCTTGAGCTTATCAATTTCGGCTTTGATAGCGTCACGTCCGGAAGGATGAATGGGTTTCAACTTTTGACAGACCGGTTTGGCATCAGGCCATGTGTCGATATGGTGTTCGATGATGGTGGGATCGAGTCCAGGAATTTCAAAATAGGACCAGGTGAAAATATCGCGGAATTATTTGAAAAGCTTGGTGTAAGCTTCAATTTCTTCCGGGGTGCATTGGGTGCCCAAGGTGACATATTCTTTGATTCCTAGTTTGACTGAAATGTCAATTTTAATGGTAGGAGAGATATTGGCCATGTTTCCTTCTTCGAAAGCATCAGGTGCAGGGATGGGATTTTTGAACCAATCGACTGCATTGGGAATGAAGTCTTTGGTTTCCACAGCATATTGGTCATGGGACTGCTGTGGGAGGAAGTATGCGCGATGGTGCATATCATCCCATGGAAAGTCAGGGTTGGTCATGGCTTCGATAATGTCTTCATCGGACTGGAAGATAGGAAGACTGGAGGAAGAAGGGTCACCCAAAGAGGTAGTGATGTGTGACAGGTCATCTTGAGGAGAAGGGCTCAGATGCACAATGTCAACAGATCCAAGGTCGACTGAGGGGGAACCGAGAGTGTCTACAGGTCGAAGGTTAGGTGAACTATCTCGCAAGAATGATGATAGGTACAAAATGGTGGTCGAAGGCTCCGTTGGTTCGATAGTGGGAGGAGGAATGTGAATGGGAGTAGGAATATCCTCTGGTCCTATCGAAATAGAACTCGCAGACAAGTGAGAAGGTATCTTGTCATGCGTAGCCTTGAATTGGCGGTACAAGTCCAAGGAGGAATGATACTCGTCAAGGTGGGGACAGAGGTGGGTGTAATGGCCGTGGAAATCGCACAAAGCACAAGGGTGATTTATGTGTAAGGTTCTGAGTTTCAGGATAGAGTCCAGGATAGTGACGTAGACTTCGGGGATATCAGAGTCGGGAAACGTCTTGTTGACCAGGATCTTGAGGTGCGGAAATTCAGGACACATATGGGTGGCGTGACCGACAATATCACACAAAGCGCACTGGATAGCGGGCTTTAGCGGTCGTGGAGGGGTAGGGGTTGTTGGGGCAGCGTGGTCCTGATTGGTTGCCCCCTTACGAGCTTTTCCTTTCTTTCCTGGGGCTGGCACCACAGGGGAAGGGTCCTGGGGAGGTGCGGGGGGCCCGGAGGAAGCGAGGGGGACCGGTTGAACCGGTGTCAAAGTAAGGTAGGGTTTGGGGTGACCGGGTGGGGTAGCGAATGGAGGGTCAATGTACCAGATGGGTATGCCCAGGGTCAGGTTAGGGAGAGAGAGGGTGGCCATGACCGGTACCGTGTACACTCCTGGTGGGGGAGCTAGGAACGGTATTTGACTAGAGGGGCAATGGCCAGGTGGGACGGCTCCTAAATGGCTAAGGCTTGGAGGAACCATGCCAGGAGGATAAAGGGGCTCATGACTACCAACTGTAGGTGAAGGGCTAGGAGCAGGTTGTGGAGGGCAAGGTTGCTGACTAGCCGAAGCAGATTTCTTGAGAGTAGCCCGAGACGATTGCATCATACAAACATTCGATGAGCTAGGGTCAGAGATAGGAGGAGGAAGACCAGGGAAGGTTCCAAGCAAAGAGGAGTCTTTGTAGATGCCAGGAGAGACACTGGTCAAGGAATCGACGGTTTGCTTTTTGGCTACAGAAGAGATGGTCGTCTCAGGTGAGGTCTGAGATTTTGGCTCATGATATGTCAATTGGTCAATGGTGACTATCTTTCCATTATGAGGGAAAGACATCTTGCGGAAAACCGCGGATGGGACAGCAGACATAGCATAGGTGTAGCTTCACCCCAATAGGATGTTGTAGTCTAGAGGGGCGTCAATGACTTCGACGTCAACGCAAACGGTCTTACCGGAAAGGGTGATAGGAAAATTACGGAAAAGGCCAATGGGCTGGGAGGCATGGCCGTCCCACGCTCGAAGGGTGATCGTGGAAGGGGCCAACTCAGGAGATCCGAGTTGCTTCCAAACCGAAGTGGACATCACATAAGTGGATGCCCCCTCATCAATTATACACCAAGAAACGTTGGCGTTCCGGATTTTGACTGGGATTTGGAAGGCGACGGAAGCAGGCAGGGGAGGATTGTCTGATTGATGGGCGTTGAACACAATCATTTGGTCATCAGTAGGATCTACAGCGCCCACGGTAGATAGTAGAGCCTTATTTTGGGAAGGGCACGACTGGAGGAGTTCCAGTGTGGAAATGGCAGCAGGAGATTGCGCCAAATCATCTACTATGCTATACGAATGAGCAGCTCGACCAGAAGCAGCATTTTGATGTAACGGTCCTTTAGGAATCTTGGGATGGACCTCAACTTTGGGTTGAGGGATATGTAAGGGACCATTGGTTGTCGAAAGAGGTTCTGCAGAACCGGAAGAAGGGGACTCGGGGGCAGACTGAGCGGGAGGCTTGGGGTACTGGCGAGACCGAGTTTGAAGGTGAAGGTCGACGGTTGGGGAAGGATCAGAGTTCATCATAAGGATCTGGTAATCAGAGGAACCAGAGAGGGAAGGTGGAGTGGCGACCTGGTTGTCAGGCGGTTAGGTAGCCACGAATCCTTGCTGAGGGAAAGGATCAGTAAACACAGCTGGTTGGGTAGTGGCCACATTAGGAGGAGCATGAGGGGAGGCGTGTTGTCTGCGTAATGTGGCTTGAGACTCCCACATCTGCCGCATCTGGGGTAAGAGGGGACAATCGTGGGTGTAATTACCATAAACACCGCAACATGAACAAGGCTTATTTGTGCGAAGCGGCCTGTCCGGCTTGGGCTGAGTGCCCTGTTGCTGGTTGGCAGTGTTAGGGTCAACACCTTCAGGATTGGGTCCATGAGTACCAAGGGAAGATTGGTTTGGATTGCCTCTCCACCTTCTTTGATAAGAAGGGGGATTAGTCGCGCCCTGCTGTGCAAATACTTGCCCTGGAGGGGGCTGTAGGTGCGGTTGCGGGTTTGGAAGAGGCAAGGGAGATGGAAGCGCATATACTGGAGGAGCTGGCGCACCAGGCTGTGGATAAAGGTAATGGTTAGGTTGGGCAACATTGAGGTAAGCAGGAGGTTGGGTAAAAGGAGTAGGCATGTCGTATCCTGGATACATGCTACCGGGAGGGGGAAGAGTGCTAGAGGTGCTGGCCCCTCCCTGAGGGAGACCATAGCCTATAGGAGGTTGAGCGTACGGATGGGAAAGGGCTCCAACAATACCGTCGGCAGAATGAGATGCCCCCGGGGCGTTGGCGTCGCCGGGCCTGGGGAGGTCAGGAAGAACGGTATAAACATAACCCGACTGAGCATAAATCAGGTCATATTTCAAGGCTATTTGGAGGGCAGCTTCTTCGGTGTGAGGAAAATGGGAGGCGACATCTTTGCCAATGGGAGCTAAGAGAGAGCGAAGGAACCAGTCCATATAGATCCGATCCTCAAAGGGGGGAGCTCGACATAAGCTTCGTCTTTGTCTCCATTCCTGGACATGAGCGGAAAGGCGGGTTGAACAGGTTTGCTTGAAAGAGGTCAAAAGCTCCGTACCAGTATCGTATCGGAGAGGGAGCTAGAAGTAAGATAAAAAGGCTTGAGCAATGGTCGCAAAGGTGGTATGGGAAGAGGTGGCTTGGTCGACATACCATTTAGAAGCTTCGCCGGTAAGTGTGCGTTGGAACAATCGAAGACGGATGGAGTCATCGGTGATGGAATTGGAGGAACACCACATGTGGAAAGATCAGACATGATTGGTTGGATCTTCTCCAGCAAGGCCTTCGAACTTAGGGATGTCGGAGGGGAGCTTGGTTGGCATAGTAGGCCAACCAACATCGTGGCGGATAGGGTCATTGATCAACTGATTGAAATTGGGGAGGCTGAGGCCTACGATGTACGGAAGCAAGGGTATGGCCGAGGTAGTTCCTATGGCGGTTCCACTAGTAGTGGTTCCGGCATTAGGGCTTGGAGCACCGCTAACATTAGGCCCTGGACCAAACATAGTGAAGGTGACAGGGGGAGAACTAGGAGGAGAAGGAGAACCCAATGAATCAGAAGAGGAGTCGGAGTGCGGACTCGGAGGAGGACTGGCTCGACGACGGCGGGATGGAGCAGGTCGATTGACCGGAAACTGAGGGTGAAGGCCAAGAAGTCTCCGGGAAGTGCGCCTTGGGGGCGCAATGATGACAACACAAACACGACACAAGGGGAAGAAGAATGACCACAAGGGAAAGGAGGTGCAGAATCAAGTGATTACAATGTCGAAACAAGGGCAGATAGGTGCAGTGTCAATTAATTTTAAAGTCTTTTCCTGGCGGTGTAAACCAGGCTCTTCTTCACTTAGGGTCAGTGTGTGGCGTGCATTAATTTTAATTTTTAAACCCTTTTCGTTTTGAGAGCAAGAAAAAAGTGTGCTGCGTAACTGAAAATAATCTGCAGAGAACAGTATATAATGTTGAAATAACAGAAAATTAATAGCTACTATTGCATCTATCTAACCCAAGAAGGCGGGTCCCTCAAAAATAGTCTAAAAAAGGGGAAAAAATCTAGTCAAAACACACTGAAAAGAGGCCAATAGATCTAAGGTCAGGAGGGACAGGGATCTAAAGGATAAAGCTGCTGAAAAGAGGCGCAGATCACAGCCAAGAGACAGAGGCAAGGTGGCTAGAAAAAGGGAGGAAATCAGAAAAAAGCGGAAAGGATAGGGAGGAGGTCCTAAAAAGAGGTCCAAACAAAATGACAAGAGGTGATTTGAAAGGAAGAAAGGATGATTTAAAGGGATCTGAGGAGGAGGTTTCAGATCTGAAAAAGGGAAGGCTGAAAATCTGAAAAACAGACGGCTGAAACAGCTAAAACTCTTCCACAAAAAGTGGAGGGTACTGAAGCCCTAGGGGGCTAGGTTCCCACTTAGATGAGTAAAAACAGATCAGAACTAGGTCAAAGCGGGCTGAGACAGAGGCTGGAAAACTCTGACAGAAGCTTCAGCAAAACCCAAAAAAATTGCAGAAAAACCACTGAAAAAATTGGTAGGTTGCAAGTTCTGACCTGTTTTCAGTGCAGGTCGCAGAAAAGAGGCTGAAAAGTGCGACTTGGAGGTCCAGGTCGTAGTTTTTGGGCCGAAAAGTGCAACCTCCCGTTCCGGTTGTCTCGGCGGCAGATTTTCGGAAAAGTTGCCATCTCAGTTGCGGCTGATGTCGCTTACCTGCGCAATAGGGCTAGAAACACACGGAAGTTAGAAATTTTAATGTTTTAGGGTTTTATGTGAGAAAAACAACATAAAAATAGGAAAAATAAACAGCTGAAAAGAAACCCTAGGGTCTGAAGTAGCTAGATATGTAGGAATATGAAAAACGACAGCGGTCGTAATTTAAAACTCGTGTGGAGTCGCCATTTGTTAGTATGAATCCTTTGTCGAAGTGTACGAAAAAGTACCACTTTAGCTACACATAACTAATAGCCCTAACAACAAAAGTGGCTGCCAATATCTTTAGATCTGCAGTTAGTTGATCAAGAAAAGAGCTGCAAAAAACCAGATCTATGCATAGAAAGACATTAACCAGTAAAAATAAGGGTTTGCTCCATATACCAATAGACAAGACAAGAACAATTTTTGAAAGAATTTTTTGTATTAAGGGCACCTGGGAGGAAAACAAGAAGGTGTCTCCAATTCTCCTCAGTGGGATCGGTTCTTGGAAGTCCTCAGCACTTCAGATCTAGAATCTCTCTCTCTTGTTGGTGTAGAAAACCCAATGCAAATAATAGAGCTCAAAGGGAGCTCACACAGCAAATAATGGAAAAATGTGACCAAGTGTATAGATCCAAAGTGATCTAATAGGCAACAAAATGTGAATAATGGTAGGAAAAACCCTCCTATTTATAACAAAATATTGGGTCATTCTAGATCTTGGTGCATGATTAAAATAATGTTAACCAAATCTAGATCCACCTTTTTATGGAATATTTTATTATATTTGTTGGAGGGAAAAAGTATTTGACTTGGGTCAAATCCCTTTATTTGTCAATAATAAATAAATAAATGATTTATTTATCTTTTTAAGGAAGTGGTTGAAGGATAATCAAATAAATAATGATTTATTTAATTATTTGTGGGTGATTTGGTCATATTTAACAAGGAATATTATCTAAATAATATTTAAATAATTATTCCTAGAAAATAATAAGATAAATAAAGGTTTATCTAATTAATTTCTTTGTTTTTGGGTTAAACATGATTGGGAATAATAATTAAATTATGGTTTAATTAATTATTCCATGAGGAAAATCACACAAATATAGGTTTGTTTAATATTTCCTTTGGGGGTTTCCTGTTTGGACCATAAACAACCTAATAAATGTGGTTTATTAAGTTATTTAACATAGTGAAGGCAATTTTACTTAGGGTAAAATTGGTCTTACATGGTGTACTTGGGTCCATCTAATGATAATAGGTTAGATGACCAAAAAATTGTGTAACATA
>JAXQQM020087264.1:0-30217 GCA_034641835.2 Pinus albicaulis | reverse complement strand
ATAATTAGGGCATTGTCAGAGATTGCACATAACTCTATCCCGACGAATCCAAATTAGGTCAGACCTGTGGCATTGGAAAGAAGACTCAGAGGACTACTACAGGACCTAAAATCACATATTGGGCATCTAAAATAACAAAGATACACCAGATTCAATATCAAGCTCCTAGAAGGCAAGAAAAAGCTAGATCATCTATTGTCAAGGGCTGCAAAGGACCAGAATTTCTAGGGAAGCAAAGAAAAGAAAGGTGCAGTAGAGGGTAGCATGACAAGATCAAAAACCAAGGTGCAAAATAGCAGCAATAAGTTCATCACATGAATTCTTCAAGTGGGCAACACTGCATATAGTCACTGTAAAGGTATCATTGTACTCAATCATTGTAAATACATTATTGTAAAAATTGTACTAGTGTCTATCTGCCAAGAGTTAAAGAGGCAGTGTCGCGAGGTTTAGGATCATCATTAGGTGGTTGTTTCATAGTTGGGTTATGGTCTAGTGTGTCTTGTTCTTCTACATCATTCTATATCATTGTAAAGTGGACCATTTTCCCTGGTACGAGATTCCATTCTTCTTTTATTATTCTACAGGGTGTTAGGGTGGTACTAGGGCGAGTTGTGGCTCATTGGGTGTTGGGAAATCCGTTCAGTTGAATACTGAAGAATCTCGGGCGTTGGAGCGTCCATCCAGTGGGAGTTGGAGAAGAATGATTTTCTATATTCTAGGAAGTTGGAGCTTTATTTTCAATTGGAGTTGAATATTAAAGAAATATTAGAAAAGCATTAGGTGGTTTTTGTCTCGGAGTGGGTTTCCACCTTAAAAAATGTGTGCATTTGTGTTCCTTTTATTTACTGCTATCATTGTACAAAAGCTGATAATAATTGAAGATTAACTACAGCTCTAATTGAAAGTAATACTGATTCACCCCCCCTCTCAGTATTTCCAACAATTGGTATCAGAGCTTGGTTCCTTTAATAACAGTTTAACAACTCGAAGGAGGTCATGGAGCATACCAAGAATTGTGTACCTCTGTTCAATGAAAATAATTATGCACACTGGAAAGGAAGAATGGAGGTCTGTCTCTTGGTGTAAGGTTACGAAGTATGGGACACTATTCAAAATGGATTTACATCAACCGCGGATGAACAAGGTAAGAAGAATTTGGTAAATGATGCAAAAGCAAAGAATATTATTATTAGTGGACTTATTGAATCTGCTTGTCATAAGGTGTTGGGTTGCAAAAACACCAAAAATGTATGGGACAAGCTTGAGAATATATATGCAGGTGACTCAAATGTCAAAGAAGCAAAGCTTCAAATCTATACAACAAAATTTGAGCAACTCAGAATGAAAGAAGATTGCAACATTGCTGCATACTTCCAATATGTTGATGAAATAACCAATACTCGGGAAGGATTGGTAGAGCCAGTTGACGAGAAGACTATTATACGAAATATTCTTACAACGTTACTAGGGAGATTCAACCCAAAGGTATCAGTCTTAGAATACAGGGAAAATATGGACAAACTCAGCAAAGAGGAATTACATGGAGTTCTCATAGCATATGAAATGAGACTTGATGAAGAAGAGGGTACTTGACATCTAGAAATTACGGTCGTTGCCTCTAAGAAAACCAATAAGGACAAACAACCTTCAATTGAAAAGACATGCACCTGCAAGTGTGAAGAAAAGTGAGATTATGGAGAAGGTCTTTCAGATGTAGAATATGCTTAATTTACGAGAAAAATAAAAATTGGTAAGGGAAAATTCAAAGGTAAAATTCCATTGATATGTTTCGGCTGTGGTGAGATTGGGTATTTCGCAGCAAAATGTCCAAACCGAAGTGATGGAAACTCAAAAGGAAAGAAAGGCTTTAAGAAATTCAACAAGCAAGAAAAAAGGAAAGGATCCAAAAGAAAGTTTATGTCTAAAGAAGATAGCTCATCATCTGATGAAGACAGTAATAGCGAAGAAGAAGCCAATGATAGAGTATTGTTTATGGCCAAGCACAATAAACAAGAGGAATCAAACAATGAAGAAGAAGGGTTGACCATAGAAAAGTTTCCTAAGGAGGAAATCGGGCTTATAAAAGAGCTCAAGGCTGAGAAAATCCATTCCAATACTCTTGAAGAACAAGTTCAATGTCTCAAAAGTGAATTTGAAGAACCTAAATGTATTGAAGAGTCACTTCAAAAGAAGTTGGAAGAAAGCAACCAAGAAACGGAAGCATTAGAAGACGAAGTAGTCTCACTACATAAGAAAGTGAAGAAGGGAAAAACTGTTCAAAACTATGCCAACAACTCAAGGGTATTGGAAGAAATCATCAACAATCAACGATATTACAATGACAGAACTGGTCTCGGTTACAAAGAAGAATAAGTAGGACCTTCTACAACAAAAAACAATGAACTTATGAGATATGACATACATGTAGACTTCATTGGACAAGATTCACAAGAAAATCCTTGGAAGATGATTCCTCGATGAATATTTCCATCCAGGTACCAACATATGTTTTATGGCTATTGTTATTCATGTGGAAAATTTGGTCATAAAGCTATAGAATGTCGCACGTACCTAGGAACCAATACAATTATAGGAGATCCTTCAAATATGAACCTTCGAGGGCTCAATGAAACATCAATAGATTTGAACATTTAAAAGATAATATTGAATGTTACAAATGTCATAAATTTGGACACATAGCTAGAGACAATAGACTTGAAAATCCCGCAGAAGAATCTTTAACGCCACAGAATGTACGAACAAGGAAGAAGAAGAAGACTGATAATTGTGCTCTTGCTCTCAAGGCTCAAAACAACAAATATGTCTGGTATGTTGACATCGGTTGCTCAACGCATATGACTGGAGATAGAAGGAAATTTTTATCTCTGAAAGAGAATAAGGATGGAACCGTATCCTTTGGAAATGATGGATCTTCATATGTTATAGGATCAAGTACCAAAACTCTCGGAAGCAAAGATTTTATAGCCAAGAATGTTCTATTGGTTGAAAACATGAATCACAATCTGCTCAGTGTTGGACAAATGTGTGATAAATGACACACAATGCTATTCAACTCCACAAAATGTGAAATCAGGAAAGGTAGGTATGGTAAAATTGTGGCTATAGCAAGTCGAGCTCCAAACGACATATATTTTCTGAATGAAGCAACTAAAGCATGTATACTAGCTAAAGAAGATGAAAGTTGGCTATGGCACAAAATAATGGGTTACATAAACTTTGAAAATCTTGTCAGGATAAGCAAAAAGGAAGCAGTACGAGAAATGCTGAAAATCTCAAAATCTTCCAACACACTATGTGAGGCCTGTCAGCACGGCAAGCAGACAAAATTCCAATTTAAAACAAAATAACACTTTGCATCACATCCATTGGAATTGATACATACTAATCTATGTGGTCCTGTGAGAACAAAAGGCTTAGAGGGAGAATTATATTTTATGTTAATGATAGATGACTATACCAGGATGACAACCGTCGGTTTCCTAAAGAAAAAATCTGAAGCATTTGATTGCTTTAAGATCTACAAGGAGTTGGTCGAAAATGAAACTGATTTGAAAATAAAGTGTCTAAGATCAGATAATGGTGGAGAATTCACTTCCAAATTATTTCAGCAATATTCTGACAAAAATGGAATAAAAAGACAATTTTTGACAGCACGAACACTTCAGCAAAATGGAGTTGCTAAAAGAAAGAACATAACCGTCCAGGAAATGGGTAGAAAAATGTTGAAGGACCTCAAATTGGATGAAAAATTCTGGGTTCAAGTAATTGATACGACAATCTTCATTATCAACCGAAGTCTTCTCAGACATAATTTCAACAAGAACCCATATGAATTATGGAAAGGAAAACTAGCTAATGTAAACTATTTCAGAATATTTGGAAGCAAATGTGATATCAAAAGAGAAGATCAAAATTTGTGTAAGTTTGAATCACGTGTTGATGAAGGTGGCTTTGTTGGTTACTCATGCAAAATAAAGGCCTATAAATGTTATAATCTAAGACGAAAACAGATAGTGGAGAGCATAAATGTTACATTTGATGAAGATGGTGTTCTAATGAATAATGATGAGGATCTAGAATATTTGAAACTTGAGACACAGGCTGAAAAAGATACAGACACAATTCTAAAACAAAAAGCATCTATCAACTAGGAAGAAGTAATAATGATCATGAAGATATACCAGAACAAAAAAAAGAAGCTCCTCCAAAGAGAACAAAATAATGGATTCAAAAGAACCATCCATCAAATCAAATCATTGGTGACATAAATTAAGGTCGATAGCTTCGTTTGTCACCACAAGCTCACATTGCTTTTCTAGTAACCTTTGAGCCTAGTAGTTTTGAGGAAGCCAGCTAGAATGAACATTGGGTAGCAGCTATGAATGAAGAATTGGACCAAATCGAGAAGAATAATACTTGTGAATTAGTTCCACGACCAAAGGATAAAAATGTCATTGGGACTAAATGGGTGTTCAGGAACAAATAGAATGAAGACGGACAAGTTACCATAAACAAAGCAAGATTGGTTTACAAAGGCTATGAACAAGTGGAAGGAATTCATTTCGACGAAACATTTGCACCAGTTTCCAGAATGGAAGCCATCAGAATTTTTCTCACCTATGCATGTTCAAGAAAAATCAAAGTCTACCAAATGGATGTTAAGTCAGGATTTCTGAATGGAGAATTAAGAAGAAGTTTACATCGAACAACCTGAACGTTTTATACTATCGGAAAAAGAAGACTATGTTTGCAAGTTAAAGAAGGATCTATATTGTCTCAAGAAGGCTCCCAGAGCATGGTATGCTCATCTTGATGGATACCTATGTCAACAAGGGTTCAAGAAAGGTACTGTTGATAGAAATATTTATGTACAGATAGATAAAGGTAATTTAACAATCGTTGAGGTATATGTGGATGATATAATATTTGGTAGCAATGATGATGAACTAAGTAAAAATTTTTCTACAAATATGCAAAGCGAGTTCGAGATGTCTTTACTTGGTGAGCTGACATACTTCTTAGGGCTTCAAATATCTCAGCAAGAGAAAGGAGTATTTATATGTCAAGCCAAGTACATCAAGGAAATGCCCAAGAAATTTAAAATGGAATATTGCAAACCCGTCCTTACTCCGATGGCAATAGGTTGCAAATTCAGCATAGACGAGTCATCTAAGGATGTGGATCAGAGGTTTTACAGATCTATGATTGGTAGTGTTCTAGATGTAACAGCTTCCCAGCCAGATGTTATGAAAGCAGTTGGACAAGTAGCAAGATTCCAAGCAGCACCAAAAGTATCACACATTATTGCTATCAAAATAATTCTTTTATATCTAAAAGGAACATAAGAATATGGCTTGTGGTATCCCAAGGGTAAAAATCTCATTATTCAATCCTTTAGAGATGCATATTGGGCAGGAAGCGTTGATGATCGTAAGAGTACTAGTGGAGCAAAATTCTATCTAGGTGGTTGTCTCATATCATTGTTGAGCAAAAAGCAAACCTCAATGTCGTTATCTACAACAGAAGAAGAATACATTACATCAACAACATGTTGTACTCAAGTCCTTTGGATGAAAAAAACTTTGCAATATCTTCAAGTACAATTCAGTGAGCCTATTCCCATATTCAGTGACAACAACAGTGCCATCAGCATCTCCAAGAATCTTGTTATGCATTAAAAAAAAAAACACATTCTGATCAAATATAATTTTGTTAGAGAACAAGTCGCTGAAAAGAATATCAAACTTTAGTATGTTGGTACAAATGAACAAATCGTTGATATCTTCACTAAACCTTTACCTTGTGAATCATTTGAATATCTTCGCCAGAAGCTTGGGATGCTCCCAAGTTCTCATTATATTTTCCTTATTCACAATTGTTGAGGAGTTAAATCCCCTCTGCGGACAAAGGTGATCCCTACTAGCCCAGCAGGGGTCTAGCAACAATCACGAAATGTTACGACGCAAGTTCCTAGTTACGAATGAAAAGACCAAAGATGGAAGCCTACCTGGAATCCAATGCTACGATCTTAAGAAGAGAGCGTTCCTGTTCCTCAGCCTCAGCAGATCACAATCCTCCATGATCTCCGCGGATGGACACCTGCACATGCAAGAAACAAACAGGTACAAGCATAAAATCCAGCATACGCAACTAAATATCAGTCAGAAAGGATACTACTCATATTAACATGATCGAAAAACAGAGTGGAACCATAATCGTAATCATTCATTAAATAACAATCGAAAGATATTACAACCAATGTTCTGACGTCGCGGTCTCCTTCGGATGGGTCTCCAGTCGTTCACGTCTTGCAAAGCTCTCCAGGGAAAGGGAAAACCTCTCCAGAGTCTCTCGATGATAGTCTCCTTACTTGAGTCGGCCTTAAGGGAAGAAAGAGGGCTCTTACAGCACAAAGGCTCTTGGGAATTTGGAGATTCAAAGCTTAGGCACTTCAATACTAGCTTGCCATGGAATTGAGCAAGCTTTTATAGATGGGGAAGGAGGGAGTTGGGATCCCTATTATTGTGGGATTGGCCCTATCATGAAGGAAGGTTCCATGAAAGGTGGAAAACCACTTCCCTTCCATAGGACTCCCGTAGCCAAACCTCCAACTCAAGATAGGCAATGGTTTCTGAGTTGGTTAAAACAAAACTTTCACAATCTTTATTTAAAAAACACTCCTTAAATTGGCTGGCGTGACTACTGCTCTGGGACAGAGCGCCAGTTGGCGCGGCCTATTTGTAGGATTTTCCCCATTGGCGCAAGTGCTGAACTGTCTGCCCGCGCCAATGCAAAAGGAGATGTTTTTCATGATTTTTGCAAGGAGATGTCTTTAGGGAAATTGAAGCTCATGCTTAGAGGAATGCATTGATGATGTTTTCAAGGCATGACAATGTTCACAGGTCACAAAATGGGTCCTCCATTGTGCGGGACGGGGAATGGTAGGGACGGTGACAAATTACTGTGTAACATATGCCCCCTAAAGTATGAGGCCTGAGAGAGAGAGGGGTGAAATGCTTTACGAGAACATGTTCAACTGAAGGCCCGCCGTCGGAAAAACCTGCGCAGAAAAATACAACTGATATCTCAAGTACATGATGTATATGCGGTATGGGCGTAGCCATCCGAAACAGAGTACACTATAATCTGGATCCAGGGTATGGGCGCAACCATCCAGTAGGGATCAAAATAAATAGACTCAGGTATGGTCGCAGCCATCCAATCAGTGAGTCATGTACAAAATGATAATAATCCACAATCGCAGCCTGGATTACAACAGACACAACCCAGGGTCTTGCGCTCCATCTCGACCCAAAAAAATTACAAGTTCAAGCATGTGAATATGTGAGCTGAAGTCGAACATGCAACATCGTCTAATTACCAGCCAATGATGAAAGCTATTAACAGACGCGAGAGAAACCACCAATAATGACAATGGTCCTCAAGGTACTACAGGTACAATCTACGGCGTGTGAATAGATGAGTTGGTGTCTAACACCCGCAGAATCACTCGATCGGAGGCCAATGATGAAAACCTCACCTCGAATGCGACGAACCTGCCATTGAGGCATGCAGGCTCCAAGGTACCATGAAGGAGTCTCTAGATCAACTTCCTGGATAATGAGCTGAAGTCGACAGGAAGTGACCTTGATCGAAGGTGGGCCATAATGTTTCCCACATCATCGAAACGAGACAGAGGAACATGATGTTTTGTTGTGAATCAGGATCGTATGAGAATCAGAGGAAGGTTGATATTTGCAGAGGCCAACTTCTCTTGAACATATAAACGGCACGAAAGTGGACTTGGCAGTATTTGACATCAACAGATCAGAGGTCATGGTGACAAGGCAATGAGCAGAGGAGAGGTCAAAAGGGATTATCCAAACCCACGGAGGCAAAGTGAAGAAACGAGATGAGATGTCCCCAACCCGACACGAATGCAGACAAGTGCCATGTTCAAGAGCGACATACTGCCGACGACAACGACAATGGTTCCATTTTTCCCCCACCATTTCTGGCGAGTACCCCAATTATTTTTGATAACAAGCTTGAAGGGGATAGCATATGCTTGTGATATAAGTCCGCCCTTCGGGCGAATCTATCCTAGTGCATTTAACGAGTCCTAGGAAGGAGAAACTCGGAGAACGTCATTGCGACGGAATCCAATGTCATCAGGGTTTAACGAGTCTGACAAAGGAAGAACTCGGCGTCTTTTCATGTTTAGAGAGTTTGAAAAGACGGCGGAAAAGAAAACTCCACTGGTCCCTTTTCGTAAATAGTTCCTCAGATCCAAAAAGGTAGAAAACAATATCCGAGAAAACCTCCTAGTCGCGATAGGCTAGGGTATTCCTTTTTCGTAAATAATCCATCCCAACCCGAAAAAGGGGTAAATGTATACTGGGTAGATGTCGTTTTGTAGCCACTTTAACGAGATCGAAACAACAAGGGACTCGGCAATCTTTTCATGTTTAGAGAGTCAGAAAAGAGCTGAAAGATGACTCCTCCTGGAGGAACGAGTGGTATAAAGGGTAGCAACTGGTTCCGGTAATGGTGGAACTGCTCAAAACAAGATAAAGGTGAAGAGGCTGGCTAACAAGACCACTCATCGCAGCGGTTCCTCAGGAATGGGTGAAACAACCAAGTGAAGGCATATGATCGGCCAAGCAGATAGTGACGATGGAGTGAGAAAACCAAGGCTCATCTAGCAAAAGCAGGCTGATAAAATGGAAATGACAAGAGGTAAAGGGAAAGGTTTCATTTTTACACAAGCTTGAAATTAGGAAACTCTGCTTGAAGTTGGTTTCATTTTTACACAAGCTTGAAACAAAGATAAACCATGCTTGAAACCGGTTTCATTTTTACACAAGCTTGAAACGGAAACAAACTATGCTTGAAAAAGTGAGCATGCCCCCAGCATGGTGACTCAATTCGAGGTACATGCCCCCCAAGCTTCAGTCCATATGAAAGGCAGATGGAGTGAAGGTTCAAGTTACGAGATCTAAGAAAGACTCGACTGGGATTTTACGAGATCTAAACAAAGACTTGAATTGAACAAGAATGTGTTTCATTATTTTAACGAGGTTGACACATTAAAATAACTATCCTCAGGACACCCTTGTTTCATTTTTTAAAGAGCTAGACACAAGACAAGGAACTCTGCTCCGACAACCTTGTTTCATTTTTTAAGGAGCTTGACACAAGAGAAGGAACTCTGCTCCGACAACCTTGTTTCATTTTTTAAGGAGCTGGACACAAGACAAGAACCATGCTCCGAATGACCTCATTATGACGAACAAGAAGTCATGATTCCCAAGAGTTCCGCACTAGGTGGGAGAACAACATCTTGGAAATCAGGACCCAATGCCCCCAGCACACTATGCACGACAACATCGTTACTGAGCACAGGAACGGGGTAGGTGGCCACATAGTTGACCTGCGGTGAGGCAGATACAACAGGTGGATAGAAACCAGGCGGGGGTGATGGTGGGCCAGATGCCACATTAGGACCAAAGAACGAAAGCTGATCAATGGTCACGATCCGTCCTTCATGTGGAAAACACATCACGCGAAACAGGGAGGAGACAAGTGCTCCCATGGCATAGGTGTAATCGCACCCCAAGAGCAGATTGAAATCCAAGGGGCCTGGAACAACCATCACGTCCATATGGACAGTTTTACCTCCCAAAGTAACAGGTAACCTTGGAAGGATCCCTAATGGTTGACTCGTTCTTCTGTTAAATGCCAACAGATTCTGCGTAACAGGCGCAAGCGGCGGTGAGCCAAAAGCTTGCCAAGTATTTGAGGATAGAACACTAACAGACGCGCCTTCGTCTATAATGGTGCTCGGTACGACCAGACCAAAAGCCTGTACTGTGATCTCGAAAGGCACATAAGACGGAAGGCGGTATCCCGCAAATCGACTCCAATCAAAGGAAGCGACCAAACTACTCGGAGGGGCTACCATCGAACCAAGATGGTCTTCCCCTGGTGTTACGGAAGAAGAAGGAGCATCCTCCACGACCTCCATCTCGAAGGTGGGAGGAGTATCCTCCGGGACTTCCATCACGGGAGGCAGAGGAGAAACTTCTTGAGGTATGGGGACAGAAGAATCTTTCTCCAAGTCCGAAGAATCTGAAGAAACAAAAATAACCTGAGGGATGTGAGGTCCACTCTCAACGGAAAAGACCTGGTGCACCGCAGACGAAGCCAGCTCAACTGTTCCCATGACCAATGGTTGGTCAGGGATGGATTCGTGAATATGAATTTTCGACGGAGCAGGATCGACCAAGGATGACTCTTGACCAATCGGAGGATCAGCTGGTGAAGGACTCAAAGAAAGCTGTTTGTAACCAGCCGGAAGGCAAGGTACTGAAACAGTCGAGTTGTCCAAAACTCTCTTGGCTTCATCCATATATGGACAAAGGTGAATGGCATGGTGCCCTTCACACAACTTACAGGGATTGGTAATCTTACCCTACTTCTTAGGAGCCTTACCAGCACCAGTTGACGACGTGCCCCCAACCTGGCTCCCGGAAGCCAAAGGCAACGGCGGACGACCGCTAGACCATACTTCGAGTACCTCGAGAATGCCAGGGCAATCTCGAAGAAGATGGTCTCCCGTGCACAACATGCAAGGGAACTTGACTTTCCGTGGAGGGTTGGGAGGTTTATCGACGGAAGGCTTCTTAGGCGCAATAGCCGCAGAGCTAGCCTCTCCTTTATCGGACTTCTTCTTCTTTGTCTTCTTCTTCTTCTTCTTAGCCACCTGGTTACTTGAATCTAGACTTTCACCAGGCGAAGTAGAAGAGGAGGATGCAGAAACAGGGGAGGAAGGGGAGAGGTCCACCTTAGAATCAACATGATGTTGTTCAGGCAGAGGAACTGATTGAACAGTAGCCGAGAAATTCGAGACCACAGAGGTTGAAAACAACCAAACAGGCAACCCAACGGTTAACCCAGGAAGGGACAACGTTGCCATGTAAGGAGCACCAACATTCCCAAAAGGAGGAAAATGACCAGGATTCCCATCGGAGGGGATTCCTTGGTTGGTGAACTCTGGAAAAGTTGCCATCAGAAGCAACCCAAAACAACACCCTAAGGAAACTAACTTTAACCAGGAATATTTCGTGGGCAGTTAATTTTTAAAACATCGAAACAAAACTCTGCTGTTTCATATTTTAAGAGTCGATAAACAAGCAAAAGGTGACTCTATCTCTTTCAGATTTGACAGAAGCGTGAAAGGACAAGTGCTTGGTGATCCTTTCAAATTTATGGAGTCAGAAAAGATCAAATGACTACTCAGGAATACTAGGCAAAAGGGTGTACCAAATAACTGTGAACTGCAATATACACCTTGGTTTCAATAATGAAAGAGAAATCAACCACGGACTTTCCGTACGTGCAGGCAATCTACCCGAATGCTGTGTTCGGTGTATCACGGGTATAGGGCGGCAGACTCGGCTTCCTACGGATAAAGGATTGAAAACCTAAAGGGGTCTCCCTTTATATACGCGACGGTATGGGGAGCACAAGTCCGTACTAGCGCTGTCTAAAGCCAAAAGGCGAACGACAGCTGCTAGGTTTAAAGACGCCGGAACACGTCTCTAGCCTAGACCTCTAAAAATGTTTCGTTAGATTTCAATGCTGCCATAGGTTAATTGAATAAATTTTATGGTTGATCTTCAATTAAGTTTCAGTTTTCAGGCCCTATCGTATGTAATGTCTTAAAAGACTCTTAAATGCAAAGCTACATGCCACAGTCCAACATTTCGTTCGATGAAAACTAGCTACAGAAGAGTTGAGAGCTTTTACACAAACGAAATGTTCGGAAGACAAACAATGAGATCTCTAATGCAACTAATGAAATTGAAAACTTTTCATTCAAATCACTAATCACTAGCAAAATCGAAAAGATTAAAATTTGCACTAATTAACCAAAAGCAAAAGAGATTTTTTTTTTTAAATTTCAATGTTTGATAGCTAAATGCACTAAAAAAACTGAAAACAAACGGAACAACTTGAGAAACGATATTGAGAGAGCAAAACAAACAAATTTCACTCAATGACACAAGCAATCAGATCCCAAATTGACCAAAGTCTCTCAAAACCAAGAAAAAGACTCAAAGGCTTCAATGGACCGTGTGATCTAGGCCCAAAGCAAGACCAAACGAAATATGAATGAAGGAATGAGCAATCACCCAAAAATCGCAACAAAACAGTGAACAACTACTAAGAGGATGCAGAGGAGCAATCAGAGAGTCGACTGGACAAATGAAACACCAAAACTCCCAAGGAGGGCTCGATACACAAAGCCACTAGATGCCCTAGGGCTCAAAACGTGAAATCGATAGATAAAAGCAAACAACCAAAGGACGAAGGAAAATTCCCAGTCAAACAGGACTCCAACACACTCAGGTAGTCGGAAAATCAAGAAGGAAAGCACTGACCAGATCCAGAGAGCTCAAAACTAAGAAAACTCAAAAACCCTACAGGAGTGACGCGACTGTAAGGCTGTAACTGGCGCCAGAAAGCAATTGGCGCTGGCTAAACAAAAGCAACATGCGCCAATTGGCGCGACTGTCGGGCTAAAAAGCGCGCCCGTCGAGTTTCACAGCCAAAATTAAAAATGAACTACTCCAGAAGCAGATCAATGTAAACTAAGCAAACCAAGAAGCAAAAAAACAGCAAGAGAACCCAACCCAGAACGTTAACCAAGCAAGGAAAATCATAAAAAAATCAAACGAGACAATCCAAACGAGACAGTGAAAACTAGACGATCCCCAGCGGAGTCGCCAAATTGTTGAGGAGGTAAATCCCCTCTGCGGACAGAGGCGATCCCTACTAGCCCAGCAGGGGTCTAGCAACAATCACGAAATGTTACGATGCAAGTTCCTAGTTACGAATGAAAAGACCAAAGATGGAAGCCTACCTGGAATCCAATGCTACGATCTGAAGAAGAAAGCGTTCCCGTTCCTCAGCCTCGGCAGATCACGATCCTCCACGATCTCCGCGGATGGACACCTGCACATGCAAGAAACAAACAGATAAAAGCATAAAATCCGGCATACGTAACTAAATATCAGTCAGAAAGGATATTACTCATATTAACATAATCGAAAACATAGTGGAACCATAATCGTAATCATTCATTAAATAACAATCGAAAGAGATTACAACCAAAGTTCTGACGTCGTGGTCTCCTTCGGATGGGTCTCCAGTCGTTCACGTCTCGCAAAGCTCGCTAGGGAAAGGGAAAACCTCTCCTGAGTCTCTCGACAATAGTCTCCTTACTTGAGTCGGCCTTAAGGGAAGAAAGAGGGCTCTTACAGCACAAAGGCTCTTGGGAATTTGGAGATTCAAAGCTTAGGCACTTCAAGACTAGCTTGCAAATGGCAAGAGGCAAGCTTTTATAGATGGGGAAGGAGGGAGTTGGGATCCCTATTATTGTGGGATTGGCCCTATCATGAAGGAAGGTTCCATGAAAGGTGGCAAACCACTTCCCTTCCATAGAACTCCCGTAGCCAAACCTCCCAAATCAAGATAGGGAATGGTTTCTGAGTTGGTTGAAACACAACTTCCGCAATCTTTATTTAAAAAACACTCCTTAAATTGGCTGGCGCGACTGCTGCTCTGGGACAGAGCGCCAGTTGGCCCGGCCTCTTTGCAGGATTTTTCCCATTGGCGCGAGTGATGAACTGTCTGCCCGCGCCAATGCAAAAGGAGATGTTTTCATGATTCTTTGCAAGGAGATGTCTTTAGGGAAATTGAAGCTCATGTTTAGAGGGATGCATTGATGATGATTTCAAGGCATGACAATGTTCACAGGTCACAAAATGGGTCCTCCATTGTGCGGGACGGGGAATGGTAGGGACGGTGACAAATTACTGTGTAACAACAATATAAAGGGGGAGTGGAAGTGTGTACAGGTCCACAGGATGGTTGTGTGTTAGGGGGAGTTACCCTTTGCCATTGATGTTAAAGGGGGAGAGAATTTTGTAGGAAGAGGTGTCATGATCTTAGGGGGAGTACTTGTGTTGCCATCAATGCCAAAGGGGGAGATTTTTTATCAACAATTGTCATTGATGTCAACCCAAGCAGCACCAGGGGCTAGCCAAATATTTCATGGGAATTTTGACCTACCAAATTAAGATATTCTGGGTTAAGAATTCTTTTGATTGTTTATTCTTGTTTAGATGTTTCTGTTGATATATGGCACACCACGTAATTATTCACGGTTTGAGAGATATTCATGTTTGAAATTTGTAACCCCATTTAGTGGGATAAAACCCCATGGGGTTGTGGCATGGGTCATTGAAAATTCAATAACTAATAATTTTTAAACTCCTAAAATCCCTCCCACATTCACTTGTTGAATCCCCTTTCAACCCAAGCATTTATATAAATTATGATCCTCATATCCTCCTTATGCAAGAATTTCGCTATCTGAAACAGGTCATCGTGGAATTTTCGCTCTAACGTTTTTTATGTGAAGGTTTAGAAGCTGAAATTTTTATGAGGTGAAGTTGAAATCCTGAGGAAGCTCCTATAAAAATTTCAGATCAAGGTGCGCAATATTTTCGAAGATATGATCTTTGGAAGTCAGTGTTTTTGCAGGCTGCTGAAATTCATCTCAAAGAAGTGACCTTGGGAAAATCTTTATAACTCTCTCTCTCAGTATCGGATTGGAATTCTGAAAAGCGGCAGATAATGCACGGACTGTATGTTTCACTATATCAATTTCATAGTCGAATAAATAAACAGTGACACGTCGCACGT
The DNA here is from genome assembly GCA_034641835.2 of Pinus albicaulis. Taxonomy (NCBI): domain Eukaryota; kingdom Viridiplantae; phylum Streptophyta; class Pinopsida; order Pinales; family Pinaceae; genus Pinus; species Pinus albicaulis. The sequence continues at coordinate 15,418 of JAXQQM020087264.1, read as the reverse complement.
TGTACAAGTTAGCTCTACTGAAACAGTCCATAATTAGGGCGTTGTGAGAGATTGCACATAAGTCTCCCTTGAAGAATCCAAATTTGGTCACACCTGTGGCATTGGAAAGACGAATCAGAGGACTACTACAGGACCAAAAATCACATATTGTGGAACTAAAGTAACAGAGATACACCAGATTCAATATCGAGCTCCTAGAAGGCAAGAACAAGCTAGATCATGTGTTTTCAAGGGATGCAAAGGACCAGGATTTCTAGGGCAAAAAACCAAAGAAAGGTGCAACAAATGGTAGCATGAAAAGAGCAGCAACCAAGGTGCAGAACAACAACAAGAAGTTTTTCACATGAAGTCTTCAAGTGGGCAGCACTGCATATAGTCACTGTAAAGGTATCATTGTACTGAGTCATTGTACAAACATTACTGTAAAAATTGTAGTCATGTCTATCTTCCAAGAGTTGAAGATGCAGTGTTGCGAGGTCTAGGATCATCATTAGGCGGTTGTGTAATAATTGGGGTTATGGTCTAGTGTGTCTTGTTCTTCTACATCATTCTATATCATTTTAAAGTGGACCATTTTCCCTGGTATGGGAGTCCATTCTTCTTTTATTCTTCTACAGGGTGGTAGGGTGGTGCTAGGGCGAGTTGTGGCTCATTGGGTGTTGGGGAATCTATTCAGTTGACTACTGAAGAATCTCGGGCATTGGAGCATCCATCCAGTGGGAGTTAGAGAAGAATGCTTTTCTAGATTCTAGGAAGTTGGAGCTTTATTTTCAATTGGAGTTGAATATTAAATAATTATTAGAAAAACATTAGGTGGTTTTTGTCCCGTAGTGGGTTTCCACCTTAAAAATTGTGTGCATTTGTGTTCCTTTTTTTTACTGCTATCATTGTACAAACACTGATAATAATTGAAGATTAACTAGTGCTCTAATTGAAAGGAATACTGAATCACCCGCCCTCTCAGTATTTCCAACAATTGGTATCAGAGCTTGGTTCCTTCAATAGCAGTTTAACAATTGGAAGGAGGTCGTGGAGCATACGAAGAATGGTGTACCTCTATTCAATGAAAATAATTATGCACGCTGGAAAGGAAGAATGGAGGTCTATCTCTTGGCGCAACGTTATGAAGTATGGGACACTATTCAAAATGGATTTACATCAACCGTGGATCAACAATGTAAGAAGAATTTGGTAAATGATGCAAAAGAAAATAACATTATTATCAGTGGACTTATTGAATCTTCTTATCATAAGGTGTTGGGTTGTAAAATCGCCAAAATTGTATGGGACAAGCTTGAGAATATATATGCAGGTGACTCAAATGTGAAAGAAGCAAAGCTTCAAATCTATAGAGAAACATTTGAGCAACTCAAAATGAAAGAAGATTGCAACATTGCTGCATACTTCCAATACGTTGATGAAATAACCAATACCGTGGAAAGATTGGGAGAGCCGGTTGACAAGAAGACTATTATACGAAAGATTCTTAGAATACTACCAGGGAGATTCAACCCAAATGTATCAGTCTTAGAATACAATGTAAATCTGGACAAACTCAGCAAAGAGGAATTACATGTAGTTATCATAGCATATGAAATGAGACTTGATGAAGAAGAGGGTACTTCTCATCTAGAAAATGCATTCGTTGCATCTAAAAAAACCAATAAGGACAAACAACCTTAAATTGAAAAGACATGCACTTGCAAGTGTGAAGAAAAGGGAGATGATGGAGAAGGTATTTCAGATGAAGAATATGCTTACTTTACGAGAAAACTAAAAATTGGTAAGGGAAAATTCAAAGGTAAACTTCCATTGATATGTTTCGGCTATGGTGAGGTTGGGAATTTCGCAACAAAATGTCTGAATAGAAGTGATGGCAACTCAAAAGGAAATAAAGTCTTTAAGAAAGTCAACAAGCAAAAAAAGAGGAAAGGATCCAAAAGGAACTTTCTCTCTAAGAAGATAGCTCATCATCCGATGAAGACAATAATAGCGAAGAATAAGCCAATGAGAGAGTATTATTATGGCCAAGCACAATAAATGAGAGGTATCAAACAATGAAGAAGAAGGGTTGACCATAGAAGAATTTTCTAAGGAGGCAATCAGGCTTATAAAAGAGCTCAAGGCTGAGAAAATCTATTCCAATACTCTTGAAGAACAAGTTCAAGGTCTCAAAATTGAAGTTGAAGAACACAAATGTATTGAAGATTCACTTCAAAAGAAGTTTGAAGAAATAAACCAAGAAAGGAAAGAATTAGAAGACGAAGTATTCTCGCTGCGTAAGGAAGTGAAGAAGGGAAAAATTGTCCAAAACTATGCCAACAACTCAAGGGAATTGGAAGAAATCATAAACAATCGACGATCTTACAACGACAAAACTGGCCTCGATTACAAAGAATAAGAAGCAGGACCTTCTACAACAAAAAACAATGAACCTATGAGATCTAACATGCATGTAGACTTCATTGGACAAGATTCACAAGAACATCCTTGGAAGACGATTCCTCGACTAATATTTCCATCCAGGTACCAACATATTTTTTATGGCTATTGTTATTCATGTGGTAAATTTGGTCATAAAGCTGTAGAATTTCACACGTACCCTAGGAACCAATACAATTCTAGGAGATCCTTCAAATATGAACCTCCTAGGGCTCAACGAAACATCAATAGAATTGAACATTTAAGAAATAATATGGAATGTTACAAATGTCAGAACTTTGGACACATAGCCAGAGATTGCAGACTTGAAAATCCTCAGAATAATCTTTGAAGCCACAAAATGAACGAACATGGAAGAAGAAGAAGACTCATAACTGTGCTCTCGCTCTCAAGGCTCAAAAAAAAAAAATGTGTGGTATGTTGACAGCAATTTCTTAACGCATATGACTAGAGATAGAAGGAAATTTGTATCTCTAAAATAGAAGAAGGATGGAACTGTATCCTTTGGAAATGATGGAACTTTAAATGTTATAGGATTAGGTACGGTCACTCTCGGAAGCAAAGATGTTATAGCCAAGAATGTTCTATTGTTTGGAAAAATGAATCACAATCTACTCAGTGTTGGGCAAATGTGTGATTAGGGACATACAATGCTATTCAACTCCACAAAATGTGAAATCAGGAAAGGAAGGTATGGTAAAATTGTGGCTACAGCAAGTCGAGCTCCAAACGACATATATGTTCTGAATGAAGCAACTAAAGCATGTATGCTAGCTAAAGAAGATGAAATCTGGTTATAGCACAAACGAATGGGTCACATAAACTTTGAAAATCTTGTCAGGATAAGAAAAAAGGAAGCAGTACGGGAAATGCCAAAAATTTCAAAACCTTCCAACACACTATGTGAGGCCTGTTGGCATGGCAAGCAGACAAAAGTCCAATTTAAAACAAAAGAACAATTTGCATCACATCCATTGGGATTGATACATATTGATCTATGTGGTCCTGTGAGAACAAAAAGCTTAGATGGAGAATTATATTTCATGTTAATGATAGATGACTATACTAGGATGACAGCCGTCAGTTTCCTAAAGAAAAAATCTGAAGCATTTGAGTTCTTTAAGATCTACAAGGCGTTAGTCGAAAATGAAACTAATTTGAAAATAAAGTGTCTAAGATCAGATAGCGGCAGAGAATTCACTTCCAAATTATTTCAGCAATACTGTGATGAAAATGGAAAAAAAGACAATTTTCAACAGCACAAACACCTCAGCAAAATGGATCTGTTGAAAGAAAAAACAAAATCATATAGGAAATGGGTAAAACAATGTTGAAGGACTCAAAATTGGATGAAAAAATCTGGGTTCAAGCAATTGATACGACATTCTTCATTATCAACCGAAGTCTTCTCAGAAATAATTGCAACAAGACCCCATATGAATTATGGAAACGAAAACCAGCTAATGTAAAATATTTTAGAATCTTTGGAAGAAAATGTTATATCAAAAGAGAAGATCAAAATTTGGGTAAGTTTGAATCAATTATTGATGAAGGTATTTTTGTTGGTTACTCACGCAAAAGAAAGGCCTATAAATGTTATAATCTAAGAATAAAAAAGATAGTGGAGAGCATAAATGTTACATTTGACGAAGAGGATGTTCTAACGAATAATGATGAGGATCTAGAACCTTTGAAACTTGAGACATAGGCTGAAAAAGACACAGATAAAATTCTAGAAGAAGAAGTAACTATCAACCAGGAATAAGTAAATAATGATCATGAAGATATACCAGAACAACAAAAAGAAGCTCCTCCAAAGAGAACAAAGAATGGATTCAAAAGAACCATCCATCAAATCAAATCATTGGTAACATAAATGAAGGTCGACAACTTCGTTCATCACAATAAGTTCACATTGCTTTTCTAGCAACCTTTGAGCCTAGTGGTTTTGAGGAATCTAGCTAGAATGAACATTGGGTAGCAGCTATGAATGAAGAATTGGATCAAATTGAGAGGAATAACACCTTGGAATTAGTTCCACGACCAAAAGATAAAAATGTCATTGGGACTAAATGGGTGTTCATGAACAAATTGAATGAATATTTACAGGTTACCAGAAACAAAGCAAGATTGGTTTGCAAAGGCTATGCACAAGTGGAAGGAATTTATTTTGACGAAACATTTGCACCAGTTTCTAGAATGGAAGCCATCCAAATATTACTTGCCTATGCATGTTCAATAAAAACCAAGGTCTACCAAATGGATGTTAAATCCGCATTTCTGAATGGAGAATTAGAATAAGAAGTTTACATCGAACAACCTAAAGGTTTTCTACTATCAGAAAAAGAAGACTATGTTTGCAGGTTAAAGAAGGCTCTATATGGTCTCAAGCAGGCTCCCAGAGCATGGTATGCTCATCTTGATGGATACCTATGTCAACAAGGGTTCAAGAAAGGTACTATTGATAGCAATATTTATGTACAAATAGATAAAGATAATTTAACATTCGTTGAGGTATATGTGGATGATATAATATTTGGTAGCAATGATGATCATCTAAGTAAGAAATTTTCTACAAATATGCAAAGTGAGTTCGAGATGTCTTTACTTGGTGAGTTGACATACTTCTTAGGGCTTCAAATATCTCAGCAAGAGAAATGAATATTTATATGTCAAGCCAAGTACATCAAGGAAATGCTCAAAAAATTCAAAATGGAAGATTGCAAACTCATCATTACTCCAATGGTAATAGGTTGCAAATTGAGCATATATGACTCATCTAAAGATGTGGATCAGAGGTTGCACAGATATATGATTTTTAGTCTTCTATACGCTACAGCTTCCCAGCCAGATGTTATGCAAGCAGTTGGACAAGTATCAAGATTCCAAGCAGCACCAAAAGAATCACATATTATTGTTGTCAAAATAATTCTTCGATATCTAAAGGGCACAAAAGAATATGGCTTGTGGTATCCCAAGGGTAACAATCTCATTATTCAAACCTTAACAAATGCATATTGGGCAGGAAGAGTTGATGACCGTAAGAGTTCTAGTGGAGCAACATTCTATCTAGGTGGTTGTCTCTTATCATGGTTGAGCAAAAAGAAAACGCCAATATTGTTATCTACATCAGAAGCAGAATACATTGCAGCGGCAGCATGTTGTACTCAAGTCATTTGGATGAAACAAACTTTGCAAGATCTTCAAGTACAATTCAGTAAGCCTATTCCCATAATATTTCACAACACCAGCGCCATCAGCATCTCCAAGAATCTTTTCATGGATTAAAAAAAACACATTCCGATCAAATATCATTTTGTTAGAGAACAAGTCGCTGAAAAGAATATTAAACTTGAGTATGTTGGTACAAAAGAACAAATTTCTGATATCTTCACTAAAACTTTACCTCATGAAGCATTTGAATATCTTTGCCAGAAGCTTGGGATTCTCCCAAGTTCTCATTATATTTTCCTTATTAACAATATCAAGGGGGAGTGGAAGTGTGTACAGGTCTGCAGGATGGTTGTGTGTCAGGGGGGGTTACCCTTTTCCATTGATGTCAAAGGGGGAGAGAATTTTGTAGGAAGAGGTGTCATGATCATAGGGGGAGTACTTGTGTTTCCATCAATGCAAAAGGGGGAGATTGTTGATCAATGGTTTTCATTTATGTCAACCCAAGCAACACCAGGGCGAGCCCAATATTTCATGGGAATTTTGACCTACCAAATTACTATATTCTGGGTCAAGAATGCTTTTGATGGTTTCTTCTTGTTGAGATGTTTATGTTGATATATGGCACACCACATAATTCTTCATGGTTTGAGAGATATTCATGTTTGAAGTTTGTAACCCTAGTTAGTGGGCTAAAATCCCATGGGGTTGTGGAATGGGTCATTGAAAAGTAAATAATTAATAATTTTTAAACTCCTAAAATCTCTCCCATGTTCACTTGTTGAATCCTCTCTCAACCTAAGCATTTATATAAATTGTGATCCTCATATCCTCTTTATGTAGGGATTTCGCTATCTGAAACAGGTCATCGTGGAATTTTCGCTATAACTTTTTTTATACGAAGGTTCAGAAGATGAAATTTTTATCAGGCGAAGCCAAAATATGAAGAATCTCCTGTAAAATTTTTAGATCAAGGTGCACAATATTTTCGGAGATATGATCTGTGGAAGTCAGTGTTTTTGTAGGCTCCTGAAATTCATCTCAAAGAAGTGACCTTGGGAAAATCATCATAACTCTCTCTCTGAGTATCAGATTGGAATTATGTAAAAAGTGGCAGATAGTGCATAGAATGTGTTATTTTATCTATCCATTTCATAGCCGAATAAAGAAACAGTGACATGTGGCACGTCGTACAATTTCTCTCTATGGAAATAGTCCATAATTAGGGCATTGTTAGAGATTACGCATAAATCTACCTTGAAGAATCCAAGTTGGGTGAGACCTATGGCATTGGAAAGACGAATCAAAGGACTAATACATGACCAAAAATCACATATTGGGGAAATGGAATAACATAGATACACCAAATTCAATATCAAGCTCATAGAAGGAAAGAAAAAGCTAGATCATGTGTTGTCTAGGGCTGCAAAGGACCAGAATTTCTAGGGCAGCAAAGCAAAGCAAGGTACAACAGAGGGTAGCATGACAAGAGCAGCAACCAAGGTGCAAAACAGCAGCAAGAAGTTCATCACATGAAGTCTTCAAGTGGGCAACACTACATACAGTCACTGTAAAGGTATCATTGTATTGTTCAGACTAACTAACACCCCTTTTACCTTCATCTATCTCATGACTAGTGTCCTTCACAATTATCTTGATAAATTTGTGTTAGTTTTGATAGATGACATTCTGGCTTATTCTAAGAACAAAGAGGAATACCAGGAACACCTATGAATAGTGCTTCAAAAAATAATAGAATACAAACTGTGTGCAAAACTCAGTAAGTGACTATTTTATAAAACAAAGATTTATTATTTGGGACATGTTATCTCAAAGGAGGGGTTGATACTAGACTAAGAAAAGGTAGAATTAATTGTAAATTGGCTGGTACCCATGAATGTATCACCAATATGTTCATTCATGGGGATTATAGGGTATTACTGCTAAATTATGGAGGGGTTTTCCGCATTAGCTTATCCCAATACCTCCTTACAAAGAAAGGGGGCGCAGTTTGAGTGGATAGCCAAGTGTATGGAAAGATTTGAAAGGTTGAAGAAAAAATTAACTACCACTCCTATCCTAGAAATTGTAGATCCATCAAAAGAATTTACTGTGTGTACCGATGCTTTTATAGAAGGACTGGGAGGGGTGCTAATACAAGACAATGTTGTGATAGCCTATGATTCTAGGAAACTGAAAAAAACATGAGAAAATTTATGCAGTTTATGACTTGAATTCATATCCTGTCGTACATGCATTGAAAATGTGGCGACACTATCTGCTGGATAAGAAGTTTGTATTAATGACTGACCATATTAGCGTGAAATACTTCTTTAGCCAGCCATATTTGAATGCAAGACAAGCTAGATGGTTAGCTCTCCTTATAAAATTTGACATGGAAATAAAACATATTAAGGGAAAAGAAAACAGAATTGCATATGCCTTAAGTAAACACTCCCATCAGGTTATATCTAACACGGGTAGCAGTGTTATGAAAAATTTCGAAGAACAAGTTCAGGAAGCCCTGTCACAAGACCCCTGTTATGTCGAATTATAACTGAAAATACATCAGCAAGGGATTATAGGGTATACCATAAATCCAAAAAGGGTTAATTGTTTATAATTAAAGGTTGTACATTCCTAACATACATGCTTTGAAGTAGATGGTAATGGATGAATACCATAAGATACCTTACTCAGGTCATCGAGGCTACCAAAAGAGGTGATAAATTTGCAAAAAAACTGGTTTTGGCTCGGAATGAAGAAGGATACAACATATTATTTGGCAAGATGTTTAGAGTTACAACAAGTCAAGGTGGAGCAATAACACCCTGTAGGGTTGGTGAACCCCCTTCCGATTCCAGAATGGAAGTGGGAATTAATATAAACGGATTTCATAATAGGATTACCACAAAATAAGTACCAACATGAATCCATTACGACAGCAGTGGACACACTGACCAAGGTTGCACATTTTATTCCTGTGCAATATACCTTTCAGAGAGCTCAAGTTGCCAATGTTTTTATGAAGGAAACATTTAGGCTTCATGGGATACCAAAGATGATAATCTCTGATAGAGATGTAAAGTTCACATCAATATTTTTGAAAACTTTGTTCGGATGGATGGAAACCAGACTGAATTTTAGTACAACATACGATCCCTAGACAGACGAAAAGGGTGAAAAGACAAAATATGGTAGAAAATGCCATACTCCACTTAGATGGATCCAACCAGAGGAAAAAATGGTGCTTGGGCCAGAGGCATTACATGAAATAGAAAAAACAATATGCAAAATTCAGGAGAACATTAAAACAACCCAATACTGACATAAAAGTAATGCAAACAAAAAAAGGACACACAAAGAATTTAAGGTTGGGGATCATGTCTACTTGAGGGTTAAACCTCGCAAGAGTACCCTCAATACTGATAGTTGCATTAAGTTAGCACCCTGGTTCTGTGAGCCCTTTGAAGTTTTGGATCGAGTGGGTGGAGTAGCATATCAATTGGCTCTTCCTAGTCATGTTAAAGTGCATAATGTTTTTCATATTTTGTTATTGGAGAAATATGTTAATGACCCTTCTCACATGGTCGATTGGAATTTGATACAGGTGGAGCCCGAGGGGACTTTATTCCAGAACGACTTTGTATATTTTCTCGGGAAGAAACCGTGTTCCTGAATAGAACCGTTGCTCGGGTGAAGGTGCAATGGAAGAACTTTGACCCTGAGAAGGCTACATGGGAGAGAGAGGAAAGAATGAAAGAAGCTTACCCAAGACTGTTCAAGGAATGAATAGTTATGTGCTAACATCGAGGACGATGTTTTCTGTTTTACAGGGGGACTGTGAAATACCCCAGATTTTCTATTTATTATGTTTAAAGTTAATTATGTTACATAGGACAAATACGATGTGGACCTATAAAACAATTATAATGTTGGGGGAATTATATTTTTAATATTGATTGAGTAAATTTCATACTAATATGGAAAAGACAGAGTATTAAGAGATACCAAAATTCTAGTCTGTGAGGATAGGATAGAATTTTTATACTTTCCGAATCTCCCAAAAAAGATTCCCTTGGAGAGAAATAAATTAAATTAAAAATTAGATGGAAGAAAAAATCTAATGATACCCTAGAGAAGAGGAAAATTCACTGAGAAGCGAGCTTTAAAGAAGAAAAACAAAACTTGTGTGATAAAACAAAAGAAAAGCCTACGCTATGGGAAACAACAACCTTGAATAACGAGACGTCATTATGGAAACTTGTTGGGGAAGGTTGGCTTAAAAGTGCCTTCACTAGTGTGACAAAGGGTTGCCAGTACTGGGGAAAAAAGATCTCCAGTCAGGGGAGAGCTCTGGGGAGGAGCTCATGGATGGGTGGAAAATCGTCTTTCAAGTTGGTATGCAACATCTATGAAGTATCAATATTATTCATTCTTATTTCGTTCTAATGACCAGTTTATAAGATGCATGCATAAGTTTTCATTATTAATTTTCTACCTTATATTAATGAGAAACTAATATTATTTTTTCTCTTATATATTGAGGAGCTAGTACTGGTTCAATATCATAAGAAGTAGTAGGTAGTACTAAATTGTGTGTTAGCCCCAAGGGTTAGCTCAATTGGTTGAGTCCCTGCTTGGAAGTACTCCCAGATTGAGAGGTCACAGGGTCAAATCTCCTAGACGCCCGCGGGGTTAGGCCTCAGTGTTAGGCTGACAGTAGATCCCTTCGGGAGGATTTACTATGATATATTAAGACCGTGGATGTAGCTAGTACATGTGTGCGGGCATATAGGAACCTGAACCACTATGAAAAAAAAAAATGTACTAAATTGTGTGTCGTTTTACTGCGAACTTAGGATTGCAAGTTACTACAATTTTATGTTTTAATTGTTGTGTAGTATTGATGAAAAATTAGTACCATTCAATACCAGGTGAGTACAGGGAAGGGGCATCGAAATACAATTTTATTTCCCTTCAATACATTAGTATCGAGTAATATTCAGTATCAACGTGATGAGATTCTAGAAGGCAGACTTGTTATTATATAAGACAATTAATAAACAAGGTAGCATGAAGAAAGAAATTAAAAAATGGGTATTAAGTATAAATTGGTATAATTTCTAGACTCTAATAACATAATTTCTATTATTACCATTGTATTGATAAGTATGGTGCATAGTAATGACAACATCACTAGCTGCACCGATTTTAGGGTGATATGTGGTGAGATTATAAAAACCCTTCTGAGTTATTGAACTCCCTCACCTCTTTGTTTGTACACTAGTGGCAGACATTAGTATTTAAACAGATTAAATTTTTAATTATATACTCATGACATAATTAGTATTGAAAATTGATTAGCTTTCCATCTGTGTTTGCACCGAGAGGCGCATCTACAGCCCAATATGACCCCGATGTCAGGTATGTCACGTCCTCATACAAAATGTCGGCTTAAGTTTTAAATTAAAAAAAATAAAAAATAAAAATCGCATTGTACTAGAACATATATCAATTTCTAATACAATTATATATTATTTATATAATTTGAATGGATATTAAATTATATACGTGAATTTGAATGGATCATAAATTTACCTTTAACAAAAAAAATTACCACATTGAATTTCCAAATTAAGTAAAATTTTAAACATATTTACTCTTTACTAAAGTAAATACCATTTCCTAAATCAAAGGAAAAGAGTTAATTCAACACAAACAATCAAAATCCAAAATCTTTTAATATTTCTTTTAATTAAATATTTGTAAAATGAATTTATACTTACTCCAGAGCTATGGTAAATAAATAAAAATATATATAAACTAGATGCATGGTAAATAAATAAAAAATATTTTTATATTTATTCCATAAACTTTTTTATATTTAAAAAAACTTTAAAAAGAGGTTTTATTTAGATGAAGCCTATGGGACGAATATCATGGGACAAATTAATATTGATACCATGGGCCAAATACCATGGGTAAATAAATAAATATAAAAGAGGTATAAAGAGGTAAGGTAAATAAATAACAATATATCAAATAGGATTATAAATAAAAATGTAATTATATAACAAGCCTATGGGCCAAATACCATAGTAAAGAAAAGGGGTATGGTAAATAAATAAAAAAATATAAATAAACTAGAGGTATGTTAAGTAAATAAAACCTCTTTTCATATTTACTCCATAATCTGCTTTATATTTACAAATATTTATGTTCATTAGTTTACATAACTAAGAAGAAAGAGAGAGAGAGAGTTATAAGGGAGAGATGGAGAGACAGTGTGTATGTTTAGGGGTGAGATAAAGAGACAAAGTAAGATGTATGGAAAGAAGGGGGAGAGAAGAAGTGAGAAGGAGAGAAGGAGGGAAATAGTAATGTAGTTGGAGAGAGAGAGGGGTGGAAAGAGAGAGAGAAAGAAAGGGATGGGGGAAGAGAGAGAGAGAGAGATATGGGGGAAGAGAGAGGATTGGAGGGAAAAGAGAGAAAGGGAGAGAGAGGATTGGAGGGAAAAGAGAGAAAGGGAGAGAGAGGAAGGATGAGAGAGAGGAGGAGAGTGATGGGGGAAGAGAGAGTATTGGAGAGAGAGAGAGAGAGAGAGAGAGAGATTAGGGAAGAGAAAGGGATTTAGGGAAGAGAGAGAGAGGAAGGACGAGAGAGAGGACTTGAGAGAGAGGAGGAGAGAGGGATCGATAAGAGAGATGGAGTTGGAGGGGGAGAGATGTAGGAAATAAGAAATATAGAGAGTGATAAGTGGAGAGAGAGAAGGAGTGACAAGGGAGAGACATAGAGAGAGCGTGTATGTTTGGGGCTGAGATAAAGAGACAAATAAGGAGAGATGGAGATAAGGGGGGAGAAGGAGATATAGGGAGAGAGGGAGGGATATAGTAACATATTTGGTGGGTGAAGAGAGAGAGAGATGGGAGAGAAAGGGAAAGAGAGGAAGGAAGAGAGAGGATGTGAGAGAGTGGAGAGAGGGATGGAAAGAGAGATGGACTTGTAGGGGGAGGAGGAGGGAGGTAAGAAGAAATAAATAGAGAGAGAAAGGTGGAGAGAGAGAGAGAGAGAGAGAGAGAGAGAGAAAGTGATAAGGAAGATGGAGAGAGAGGGAGAGAGGGGGAAGATAGAGATATAGATGGAAGGTGAAAAGAGGGAATAAGAGAGAGATGGGGAGAGGAGGGGATTGACAAAGAGATTGATATATGTGTGTGTTTAGGAGGGTGAGATAGAGAGACAAAAAATAAGAGATGGAGGGGGATATAGATATGGATGGAGGGTGGAGAGAGGGAAGAATATTTCTCACACTAGATGGATTGATATAAGTGGAGATGGTGATTTATAATCCTATTTTATTATTTGCACTATATGCATCTATTTTAGTGTAGATATTTATTTCTAATGATATTTTATTACTTGCATTGATTTCAGTGTATGTGGTGATTTCTAATACAATTTGATTGCTTGCACTGAATTTTTTGATTTCAATTTAGATGCTGATTTATAATTATATTTTATTACTTGCACTAGATGAATTGGTTTCAATGTAGATGATTTCTAATCCTATTTGATTGTTTGCACTAAATGCATTGATTTCAGTGTAGATGGCGATTTCTAATCCTATTTGATTTATTTGAGTAAATGCATTGATTTCAGTGTAGATGTTGGTTTCTAGAGAGAGAGAGAGAGAGAGATAAGGAATATGGAGAGAGAGGGAGAGAGAGATAAGGAAGATGGAGAGAGAGATATTAATGGGGGAGAGGGAGAGAAGGGGAAGATAGAGATATAGATGGAAGGTGAAGAGACGGAAGAAGAGAGAGATGCGGAGAGGGGGTGATTGAAAAAGAGATTGATATATATGGAGTACGAGAGCGCGTGTGTTTAGGGGGGTGAGATAGAGAGACAAAAAAGAATAGATGGAGAGGGATATAGATATGGATGGAGGGTGGAAAGAGGGAGGAATATTTCTCACACTAGATGGATTGATATAAGTGGAGATGGTGATTTCTAATCCTATTTGATTATTTGCACTAGATGCATCGATTTTAGTGTAGATATTTATTTCTAATGATATTTGATTACTTGCACTAGATGCATTGATTTCGGTGTAGGTGGTGATTTCTAATACAATTTGATTGCTTGCACTGAATGTGTTGATTTCAATGTAGATGTCAATTTATAATTATATTTGATTACTTGCATTGGATGACTTAATTTCAATGTAGATGATTTCTAATCCTATTTGATTGTTTGCACTAAATTCATTGATTTCAGTGTAGATGGCGATTTCTAATCCTATTTGATTTCTTTGAGTAAATGCATTGATTTCAGTGTAGATGTTGGTTCCTAGAGGGAGAGAGAGAGAGTGAGTGATAATGAAGATGGAGAGAGAGAGAGAGAGGACAAAAGGAGGAAAGAGAGATATTAGTGGGGGAGAGGGAGAGAAGGGGAAGAGAGGGAATAAGAGAGAGATGGGAAGAGAGGGTGATCGACAAAGAGAATGATATATATGGAGTGCGAGAGCGTGTGTGTTTAGGGGGGTGAGATAGAGACAAAAAAATAGATGGATGGGGATATAGATATGGATGGAGGGTGGAAAGAGGGAAGAATATTTCTTGCACTAGATGGATTGATTTAAGTGGAGATGGTGATATATAATCCTATTTGATTATTTTCACTAGATGCATCGATTTTAGTGTAGATATTTATTTCTAATGATATATGATTACTTGCACTAGATGCATTGATTTCAGTGTATGTGATGATTCCTAATACTATTTGATTGCTTGCACTGGATGTGTTGATTTCAATTTAAACTTCGATTTATAATTATATTTGATTTCTTGCACTAGATGCATTGATTTCAATATAGATTATTCCTAATACTATTTGATTGTTTGCGCTAAATGCATTGATTTCGGTGTAGATGGCGATTTCTAATCCTATTTGATTGCTTTGAGTAAATGCATTGATTTCAGTGTAGATGTTGGTTTCTAATCTTATTTGATTGATTGCATTAGGTGCATTGATTTCAATGTAGAAGTTATTTTCTAATCTTATTTGATTTCTTGCATTAAATGCATTGATTTCAATGTATATGTTGATTTATGATTTGATGTAATTGGATATATGACGGTACATTAATATTAAAGTGATTGGATTAACAATATGCATTGATTTAAGTGTAAGCACAAAAAGTTATTAACAATGTAGATTGATTTTTGTGTTATAGTAATTTAAGCTATTAATATTGGAGAGCAAGAGAGACAAGGTATCATGTTTACTACAAAAAATCGAGCTAAAGATTTAAATGGTTTACGATTTAAATTTTCTTTTTCATATAATCGATTTGAAAAGATAACAAAACTAACAAGGGAGGAAATAAGAATAGTAGAAGAAAATAGTTTGAGATTGATTGTAACATGAGTACGTTCTTATTGTTCACATTTTCTATCTTTCAACACTATTATTGTCACTTTGCATTTAATCATTTTTCATCATTATAGTTATTAACAATAATTATCATCTCAAAGAACTGAGGTAACTAAGAAAATTTAAAATTAAAATGACCAAGTTAATCTCAGAAATATTTAGCATATTTAAAATGATTATATTAATATTTGATATATTTACATACCAGCGTAGATCCATCTTACTTTGGATCTATCATGCGCCGAGAGGGATCAAATCTCTCGAGGTGCAAACCTATTTTTTGAGTGCAAAACTTGAGGAAAGGTTTGCACCTCGAGAGATTTGATCCCTCTCGGCGCATGATAGATCCAAAGTAAGATGGATCTAGGCT
>JAXQQM020068703.1:0-77116 GCA_034641835.2 Pinus albicaulis | reverse complement strand
TGGGCAACCCATTTTCTATTTTCTCCCATGATGTGGCATCGTTCAGTCAGGCGCACCATGTCGCACCATGTGAGGTCGCCCGACTGGGCGTGTTCAGGTCGGGCCGTTTCGTTTGAGGGTGCCTGTATCAATTTTTCTAAGTTGTGACTGCTCAGGTGCCTTGTGCACATTCGGGCGGCCCATTTTCCATTTGCTCCAATGATGTGGCATCGTTTGGTTGGGCGCGCCATGTCGTGCCTTGTGAGGTCGCCCAACCAGGCACGTTCGGGTTGGGCCGTTTCGTTCGAGGGCGCCCATATTAGTTTTTCTAAGTTGTGAATACCTGGGTGCCTTGTGCATGTTCGAGCAGACCATTTGCCATTTTCTTCCTTATGGCATCATTCGGTCAGGCGTGCTGTGTCGCACCATGTGAGGTCACTCGACTAGGCGCGTTCGGGTCATCCCGTTTCGTTCGAGGGCACCCGTATCAATTTTGCTAAGTTGTGACCACTTGGGTGCATTGTGCATGTTCGAGAGGCCCATTTTCCATTTTATCCCATGTGGCATCATTCGATCGGGCGTGCCATGTCGCGTTGTGTGAGGTCGCTCGACCAGGCGTGTTTGGGCTGGGTCGTTTTGTTCGAGGGTGCCCGTATCAGTTTTGCTAAGTTGTGACCACCCAGGTGCCTTGTGCACATTCGGATGGCCCATTTATAGTTTGCTCCCTTGTGGCATCATTCGGTCAGGTGCGCCATGTCGCGCTATGTGAGGTTGCCCTACTGGGTGTGTTTGGGTTAGACCATTTCATTCGAGGGCACCTGTATCAATTTTTCTAAGTTGTGACCAGCCGGGTGCCTTATGCACATTCTGGTGGCTCGTTTGCTATTTTCTCCCATGTGGCATCGTTCGGTCGGGTGCGCCGTGTGAGGTTGCCCGACCGAGCGCATTCGGGTTGGCCCGTTTCGTTCGAGGGCTCCCATATCAGTTTTGCCAAGTTGTGGCCTCTTTTCCGTTTGCTCCCATGTGGCATCATTCGGTCGGACGCGCTGTGTCATGCCGTGTGAGGTCACCCAACCAAACACGTTCGAGTCGGTCAGTTTTGTTTGAGGGTGCCCGTATCAGTTTTGCTAAGTTTTGACCACCCGAGTGCATTGTGCACGTTTGGGCGGTCCGTTTGCCGTTTGCTCCCATGTGGCATCGTTCGGTCGGGCGCGCCGTGTCGCGCCATGTGAGGTCGCCCGTCCAAGCGTGTTTGGGTTGGCCTATTTCGTTTGAGGGTGCCCATATCAGTTTTTCTAAGTTGTGACCGCTCGAGTGCATTATGTACATTTGGGCAACATGTTTTCCGTTTTCTCCCATATGGCATCATTCAGTCGGGCGCGCTGTGTGAGGTTTCTCGACTAGGTGCGTTCGGGTCAGGCCGTGTCATTTGAGGGTGCTCGTATCAGTTTTTCTAAGTTGTTACTTCCCGGGTGCCTTGTGCACATTCAGGTGGCCCATTTTCCATTTGCTCCCTTGTGGTATCATTCGGTTGGGTGCGCCATGTCGCACCATGTGAGGTCGCCCAACCGGGCGCATTCGAGTCGGCCCGTTTCGTTCGAGGGTGCCCGTATCAGTTTTGCTAAGTTGTGAACACCCTGGTTCATTATGCATGTTCAGGCGGCCCCTTTTCTGTTTTCTCCCATGTGGCATCGTTTGGTCGGGCGCGCCATGTCGTGCCATGTGAGGTTGCCCGACCGGGTGTGTTCGTGTCGGGTCATTTCGTTCAAGGGTGCCTGTATTAGTTTTGCTAAGTTGTGACTGCCAGGGTGCCTTATGCACGTTCAAGAAACCTATTTGTTTTTTTCTCCCTTGTGGCATCATTCGGTCGGGCGCACCCTGTCGCGCCGTCTGAGGTTGCCTGACCGGGCGTGTTCCTGTCGGCCCATTTCTTTCAAGGGCGCCCGTATCAGTTTTGCTAAGTTGTGACCACTCGGGTGCATTTTTCACGTTCAGGTGCCCCATTTTCCATTTTCTCCCATGTGGCATCGTTCGGTCAGGCACGCTATCTCGTGCCGTGTGAGGTCGCTTGACTAGGCGCGTTCGAGTCAGGCCATTTCGTTCGAGGGCACCTGCATCAGTTTTGCTAAGTTATGACTGCCTGGGTGCCTTGTGCATGTTTGGGCAACTCGTTTTCCATTTTCTCCCTTATGGCACAATTCGGTCAAGTGCGCCGTGTCGCGCCATGTGAGGTCACCCGACTGGGCATGTTCGGGTCGGGCCGTTTCGTTCGAGGGTGCTCGTATCAGTTTTGCTAAGTTGTGACCGCCTAGGTTCCTTGTGCCCATTCGGGTGGCTTGTTTGCCATTTTCTCCCATGTGGAATTATTTGGTAAGTTGCGCCATGTGAGGTTGCCTGACCGGGTGTGTTCGAGTTGGCCCGTTTTGTTTGAGGGCGCCCATATCAGTTTTGTTAAGTTATGACCACCAAAGTGCATTGTGCACGTTCAAGTGGCCCGTTTTCCATTTAATCCCATGTGGCATCATTCAGTTGGGTGCACCGTGTCGCACTGTGTGAGGTCGCCTGACCGGGCACGTTCGGGTCAGGCTATTTTGTTCGAGGGCGCCCGTATTAGTTTTGCTAAGTTGTGACCGCCCGGTGCATTATGCACGTTCGGGCTGTTGGGGTACTGTGTTTTGATAGATTGGCCAACCAAAAGAGAAGGAAACATCAAAACCATTCTTTAGAGTTCCAGGATCTAGTCCTCCTATTCACAGAGAGGGATCTCTCAAATTTTTTGCAAAGGTATATCTTGTTTGCTTTTAAGTGTTGATTTTAGACTAGTTATTAAGTACAAGTTGTTTGTTTGGTTGAATTGGCTTGGCAGAACATGAAAGATCTAGGTAGTACAGATAGAAAGGAGAAATGTCAGTTTCATTGGGAAATGGAGTCTAGAAGAAGTTTTAACAAGCTCATCAATGGATATGGAATATCAAAGGGAAAATATAACTTGGCCACTAGATCCTTTGGTTTTGTGAATGAGATAGACATTAATGAATTGGAAAGAGAAGTTTAATTCTCAACAAAGGGAACTCAAAAGCATTACTTGCTCATAAAGAGGTGTTTGATAGACAGGGCTAACCATAAACTCTACAAACCATACTTCAGCAAATAATGACTTTAAGACAACTTTTAAAATGAAATCTAAGATTCGGGGAACACCCTATTTCCTCAAAGATTTTATTTCAAAGGAATTAGAAAACATGTAAGACTCACAGATAATTGCAGTCATAGAAGAGGGAACATGTAAAAATCTATGATTACAACTATAAAGACCTTTAAAACAATTTTTGAAGTAGGAACAAAGGGTATGATCATAACAGACCTCTTTGGAAAACTGTAAACAATCGTACTTCAAAGGGAGACTTCAAAAATAGTTTTCAAGTGGCAACAAGTAAGCAAGGAAAACCATAAATAATTCTTGGAGCCAACTGTTTGAACTATTTGAGAAATAAAAAAGCATAAGGGTTTCAGAGAATGATTAAAGACTCTAAAATTCCTCAGCAGAAGAAAACATAAAACAGTGAAGAGTAAACAGGTCTAAGGTGCTTCCAAGAGTCATTTCTTAGCCTAAAATTTTTACCCTACTGTAGTAAGAATTGTTGAAACATAATGGAAACAGGAAAAAAAATAAATTGGATCAGAATACATCACCAATAGCCATGCTTAGGGATCCAATGATAGAGCCTTCTCGTGAACAAGCAAGTCAAAACATCATTAAGTTTCCAAGACTTCAATTTCCTCTTAAACTTCAAACAGACTATGTATTTCTTCAAAGAGTTCCAATGCTACAACTAGTGACCAACCAACCCTTTACAATGTGCTCCTCAAGGAGATTTTATAGGAGAATGAGGAGGTGGAAGAGTTCTAGGGTTCGAGTATCATTAATTCCATACTAAATGTAGTTCCTAGCCTTGAAAACCATGCAAGGCATAAGGCAGGAATGTCTCCAATTACAACTCTGTTTTATTTAACTCTGTCTTTACTTTTTAGAATAAGTAGGTGAAAATATTGAATTTTAGGCCTTTTCTTATCTTTTACAATAACTCTGCTGATAGTCTAAAATGTATTCTTTTGTTTGCAATAACTGTTAGCAGCCTTTGTCTTAATGTTATAAATTAAGCCTTTAATTGTGTTTTTCTTCGAGGTAGAAAGGCTCTAGGTGGCAGTTTTAGTAGCTAGTGGATTCAATTATCCCCTCTGATGTGGCAACTGAGGATTTCTTTATCGAGATGTCTTCTTTCACTTTTTCTTTAAAAACTGATTTACAATTTAATGTGGTGTTTATGCCTGATTTAAGCTTTCTTGATCTTCGACTGCGCCCTTGATCCTTTAACTTTATTTCTTCCTTGATTACCTTTATCTGCTAATGTTCTGGGGTGACAGGTGGTTCTGGATGGTTTTGATGTTCGAATGATGGCATTGATCCATCAACCGAGAAATGAGATCTTTCCCTTTCATTCCCCTTTTTGCATGAATTGGGCCATAGGATCATTGTTCTGAGCCTGTGTGTCATCATTGTGCGACTGTGGGGAAAACCCAAATAAAAACACCATTAAACCTACATTAAAAAATTTAAACACTTAGCAAAAACATAGAAATTGGTTAAACTTCTTCGGAGGCTGTGGAAGAGGCGGAGGAGCATGCGAAGGCAGATGGATGCAGCAGTGGAAGGCAGAAACCATGGCAGAAGAAGAAATGGGGTTTAAATTTTGAAATATGGCACGGAAATAGATAAGCAGTTTTCGGGAAAACCATGGTGGTTTTAGCATCGCTCTAGGATGGTAAGTGGTAATGGGCCAAAGTTACATGATACATGTCTAAGTGTGACACGTCACCCTGACCAAAACTACTAGTTTGCATTATAGTTGCGCGATGGGGGAAGGGGGTATAGAGTCGTGCGATATCAAGCGTCAGCCGTTGGATTGGGGGCTCCAGATCTAACAACGGTGGTGGAGCGCGACGAATGGAAAGATGTGAGGTTAAAAGGTAAGTGGGGTCCACGGGTGACGTAGAATCTTTTTTCGTGGAGCAGGTGGGTTTATTTGCAGGGTGATATGTTGGATTAAGTCCCAACCGTTGGATATTTTGATCGGGTGGCAGAGATCGAACGGAAGGGTGAGGATAGGAAATAGAAAGGCGGGCGAGGGAAATCTTCATGATCGTTGATCTTTTCAAATCAATGGTCGAGATTCATTTTTTAGATGAAGGTCGGGGAAAGGAAAAAGTAAATAGAAAGAAAGGTTTGGAAGAGTGGCCGAAGCCTTTTAGTGTCCGGTTGGGGAGTAGAGTGTTAGCGTAAGCCTTGGCCATAGATCTAGATAGATTTAACGGCGGGGATTTCATCGGGGTTTGTTGGAAACAGATGGGGGTTAGCGCTTGGTTCGAGCACTCGGTTATATGATGAGGAAAAGAAGCTGAGTTTATGCTCTCAAGGGCTAATAATCAGAACCCTTAAGGGATTGTTTTTAGGCTTTTTAAAGGGATTTTTAAGCCAAATAAGAGACATTTTTCTTTGACAAATAGCAAGGTCCTTGAGGATTTTATAGTGAAATAGTAGTGAAGATTACTTGTAAGGATGAAAGAGACCATAAAGTTTCAAGAGCTAACAATTTCTCATAAGATTGTTTCTTGAAGCTCTAAGACTTGCCTTAGCCATTTATTAGGTAAAAATTGGGAATATATATGGCTAATAGTGGCTCCACTTGGGGTGGTCAGCTTTCTCTTTAGGTGTCCAGAACCTCAGCTATTAATCTCTGGCTTTTTACTAAATCAGTGCCTCATCGATTTGGGCAGCATTATTTTCTCTTTGATTGATCTTCTTTTGATCTAATAATCTCTACAACAGCCTAAAAATAATGATATTCTTCAAAACAACATCTCTACCTACTCATTCCTACTGTCCTAGCATTTTTTCTTCTTCAGAGTGCATTTCAATTGGAAAACTCCTTTCATCAAAATTTTATTCTTTTGAAAACAGAAAAACTAATCTATATCTATCGTTATTTCTCCATGAGTTAAGATTAAACAATTGAACTCATAATTCACTACCTAAACTACTATCTGCCAGGATTAATCTGTCTGACAGATTTGTATTCTCTAATTTCTAAAATAGAAATTTAAACTTAGCCAAACCAGGATTAGACTATCTGATTTGCTGTGGGTCCATGGCATAAAAACAAGCTGCACACAAACTAAAATTTGCAGAAAATTGAAACAAAATTGTGAAGGCTTAAGATTTGAAAATTTGAAACATCCTTCATTCTTCTATGACTCAGATTTTGAGCTATTTAGAGTCATCTTTCTTTCTTCTTTCCAACTCTGATTTGGACCTTGCTTGAGCTATCTTCTTCTTCTTTGCTGGTTCAAATTTTTGGCATGTTAGAACCAATCCTTTTCTTCTTCTTTGGCTCAGGTTTTGAGAGAATTAGAGCCAATATTTCAAGACTTGATAGGTTCAGGATTTTGAGCTTTTTCTGAACCTTTGTTTTCTATCCTAATCTATTCTACTAATAAGACATGATTGAACTATTTGGCTAATCTAATTCACTAACCTGTCAGTAGTAAATTGAAATCTATTTAGTCATGATTAGGCTGTATGACTAAATAGTAGTGCTTTTTCTTAGTAGTGGCATTTAAGCTTGCACACTTTCAGATTTTGTTTCTCTTTTTTGGTATGGGGCTATACCTTTTTATTTTATTTGCCCTCTTTCTCTTTTCTATTGTTTTTGTATTGTTGTTTTTTACAACTTTGAATGCAATGTTTAAACAATGATATTTACAATGGAAAGTAAAAAGCTTTGAAACTCATGACTCTTGACAGAAATAATGCTTGAGAATCCTGCCATTGACAAGACCTCCAACTAAATCTTCTCCATTCATCTCCTGCAAGAAAAATAAATTATGGCCCATTGTAGAATGAATAATGTAGGCCCCTTTCCATAGATTCTCAAATTTTCCATGTTTTCCTTTCTCTTCCCTTCTTTAATCCCACTTCAAAACTATATTTCCAACTTGAAAGTCATTTTCTTTAGTCCTCTTATCAATAGCTTCTTGATGTTTTCTTGGACTATCTGTGTTCTTTCATAAACTTCCTCTCTGGACTGTTGTAAATGAATGGTCTGGTTGATCCTCCTCTGCATATCATTTTCTTCAATTTTCACTTCTTGAAGGAGTTTCATGACTGGAACTCCTAATGAGGTTGGGAAGATTGCCTCCATGCCATAAACTAGCTGATAGGGGGACATGTTTATTGATTTCTTGGTGGTTAATCTATCAGCCCATAAAGCATGGACAAGCTTACTATGCCAGGATTTCTGATTCCGCTCCAATAGATTTTTGATGATATTGACAAGGCTTTTGTTGGAGGATTTAGCTAATCCATTTCCTTGGGGATAGTAGGCAGTAGAGTGGCCTAAGGTGATGTGGCATTTGTAACATAAATCAACCATTCTTTTAGACTTGAAGGCAGCAGCA
Organism: Pinus albicaulis; assembly: GCA_034641835.2. NCBI lineage: Eukaryota > Viridiplantae > Streptophyta > Pinopsida > Pinales > Pinaceae > Pinus > Pinus albicaulis. The sequence continues at coordinate 69,622 of JAXQQM020068703.1, read as the reverse complement.
TTGTCTGTGATTATTTTTCTGGGACAACCAACTCTGGATAGGATATTAGTTTCAAGGAACTTGATAATGATAGAGTCAGTAGCATTCCTAGATGGTATGGCTTCTATCCACTTGGTGAAATAATCAGTGACAGTGAGGATCCACTTATGTTGGGCTGATGAATATGGGTGAATTTCCCCATTAAAGTCTAAGCCCCATTGTTGGAAAGGTGCCTCAACACTGATAGGTTGTAAAGGTAAAGGAAGGAGCTTTCTTTTTCCATAAAAAATTTGACACTTATGGCAAGACATAACATATTTCTGAGTGTCTGGGAAAATGGTAGGCCAATAGTAACCAGATCTGAGGATTTTATTTGATGTGGTCTTCCATTTAAGATGTCCTCCACACTCTCCCTCATGCAGCTCATGCGTGATTTTTCCTGCATCAATCTCAAGCAAACATTTAAGAAATATTCCAACAACATTTTTCCAATATAACACCCCATCCAATATACAATAATTTAAATCCTTCTGTTTCAAAAATCTAGCTTTAGTTTTAGACAAAGAAGGAGAGGCATTCAAATATAAAAGCACATATATGATATCAGCATACCAAGGAGAATTCAAAAATGTTTCTTCAATAAATGGAGCTGTGAATTCTTCTATCTCTTCCAATACATCAACCATGTTCATATATAGTGCTTGGAAGTTTGACTCAGCCATGAGTTTTGCTAATCCCTGCCCTTTGATGAGTTTTGTAGGTCTGATTTCTAAGTCATATTCAAGAATAGTGGCAATCCATTTTCCCCTTTTACCATCAAGGTCTTGACTTAGAATATCCTTGACAACAGTATGTGGTACAAAAGCAATGATGTGGGAGTGTAAAATGTAGACTCTAAAGTCTTTTAAGGCTTTCACCAATGCTAAGGCTTGTTTCTCCATGATGTTATATTTGAGTGGAGCATCTCTCAAGGCCCTACTAAAAAATGATATTGGTTGTTCTTGCCCCATGTCATTCTTTTGAAGTAATATTGTAGCTATTGTATGTTCAAATGCAAAAGAAAAGATATAAAAATCTTTGGTGAAATAAGGACTAATAAGAATTGGTGTTTGAGTGAGAGCTTGTTTAACCAGTTCAAATGATTGTTTAGCTTGTATTGTCCATTTAACACCTACCTCTTTCTTAAGCATGTTTGTGATATTTCTCAATAGCTCAGCAAGGTTGGGGATGAACCTCCTCAAAAAATTATTTTTTCCCATGAAAGATTGTAGTTCTTTGAGGTTCCTAGGATGGCTAATTTTTAATATGCCATCAATCCTTTTACGGTCTACTTTAATTCCCTCTTCTGAAATGATGTGACCAAGAATCTTTCCTTCCTAGAGACTAAAGAGCGTCTTCTTGGGATTCAAAGATAAGCCATATCTTCTACATTTCTCAAAAAAATTCTTAAATGAATCAAGTGTTCTTCATCAGTTTTAGAGAAAACAGTTATTTCATCAAGGTAAATGATTATAAAATAGCTAATATCTTCTGAGAAGGCTATATCCATGGCCCTTTGGAAGGTGGCCCCTGCATTCATCAAACCAAATGGCATTTTGACATACATAAAAGTACCCCAAGGTGTAGTAAAAGGAGTTTTGTGTTGATCACTTGGGAGCACTAGCACCTGCTTGTAACCTGAGAACCCATCCAACAGTGATATTATTTTGTACCCAACTACCCTTTGAAGTATATGATCCATCTTTGGCAAGGGGTAGTTGTCTTTTAGGGAGGCTCTATTCGAATTTCTAAAATCAATGCAGAGCCTTATTTCCCCTGCCTTTTTCCTAATTGATACTAAATTTGACACCCATTCCAAAAATCTGAGGGATACTATAATCCCAGCATCATACATTTTCTTGATCTCTTTCTCAACTAGAGGCAATAAAACAGGGTTAATTCTCCTTAGTTTTTGTTTGAAAGGTTTCTGATTTTCCTGAAGAGGAATTTTGTGTTGAATGATGCTGGTATCATATGATTTTAGATCCTTGTATCCCCAAGAAAACACATCTCTAAACTCTTTGAACAGCTCTATGTATTGCAATTTTATATGAGTTGGGAGGGTGCTGGGTAGTTTGATCATTTTGGGTTCTGCTAGGCTGCCTATGTTATGTTCTTCTACATATTTTTCCACAGGCTCGACTTTTGGTTCTTTGGCTACATCATTGTAATAAAAAAGGTGTTCTAATGGTGTGAGACCTTTAGGAATTTTATCATTTTTGCATTGTAAAACTTCCAGGTCTTTTTGGTCTGTATTGTCAACTAAATATTCTTTAAAAAGATTTTCAAATTGGTTTATATCAGCAGAATATAACAGCTCTGTTTCTGGGATTTGTTCATTATCTAAACAATTTTCTTCATGACTGGTTTCTGATATTGGTATAGAAAAATCATTCTCTGATTTTAGGAAATCTTCTATGTGTTTGTCATTGTCAAACACTTGCCAGTGATCCTCATTGTCAGGCACCGCAGGCCTACTTTTTACCTTTATATCAAGTTGTTCATTTATTGGAGGTATTTGGCAATCGCTGGCAGTGAAGGCAAGTTCATTTGCTAGATGATTCTGGGCTCTTGGTATAAAAATGAGTTCATATTTTTCAAAGGTCTTCAATAAATCTAGGGAAAAATTTCGATATTCTCTAGGTCTCGGGTTTTTAGCTGAATATTCTCCTTTGATTTGTCTAATGATAAGTTCAGAATCTCCTAGGACTGATATTTTCTTGGCTTCTAGTTCTTTAAGAAAATATAGACCAAAGAGAAGGGCTTCATATTCAACAATATTATTGGTGCATGGAAAGTCTAATTTATAGGAGCATCCTTGATTTGTATTACGAATCCATACACCTACCCTTGCACTTGTTTTATTACAGGCCCCATCAAAGTTTATTGTCCAAAGTTTTTCTGTCTCATTTCCATTTTCTTGTTGCTGCTGAAAATTGTTGATGTTTTGTATCTGAGTTGAGGGTAGTTTAGATTGTTCTGGTAAACTAATTTCTTCTCAGTTTTCTTTCTCTTTTTGAGTGATTTTATCTCAATTGTACAAGATAAAGGAATATAAGCTTGATTGAATGGAATATATTGGAGAGTTGTTTGGTTTATCTATGTTGATCACCATGTATTTCATGTGGGATTCCCTATATAATCTTCTGTTTTGGTTAAACACTGGGATGGTGGCATAAGACATGTCCATTTGAAGGCTCCCCTGAATTTTGGCTCCCCATAATCTTGATAAAAGCATGCCATACTTTGGGGGAATGTCAACTACTACTATGTCCATCACTAAACTCTTAGCAGGGATTTAAGATAAGTTAACACATAAATACTTAATTAAACCCAAGCAATTGACTCTGCTTGAATCAAAAGAATACATATCCTTATAAGGTTTAGTAATTTCCAAGCCTAAACTCTCCATTACTACTTTGGGCATAAGGTTATGTGAAGCTCCAAATTCTAACATGGCATTGTGTAATATTCTATCATGTATATTCAAACTGACATAGAAGGGAGGGAAAACTCCTTCTTGGTATTTTCCTTCAACTTATGGACCAAACAACAACTTTGGTTTATCATCTATCAAGTTCAATGTATCAGTGTCATTTCCTAAATTCAAAGGTTTCAAAACTTGTTTTGTGTACACTTCCTGGGTAACTAGTTCAACTAGGGGTATGGTAATTTTTAGTTTTGCAATCTCTCCCTCAAGGCTAAAAGAAACTATTGTTTTTTTCATATTTACATCTATTTTTTAATTTGAATTCCTTTCAACAATTCTAATTTGATGAACTCTGTTTGTACTGTCATTAGAGGAAGTTTTGCTAGGGCCACTAGTAGAGGTGCTAGCGCAGATTTTTTCAACACTTTGTTGGGTGTTTTTATCTTTATTTGAATCTATTTTCTTGGTCAAAGTGTTGGTTTTATCTACTATTTTCTTAGGCTAAATTTATGCATTTTTTCTAACAGTAGTGCTAGTGTTTTTGTCATTTGAATTGTCTATGTTCCCTTTTCTTCAAAGATCATATTGTTTGTGTACCTCCATGATTGCGTTTTCAAACCCCAATCTATAATATTCAGAATCTTCATAAGTGTTTTCATTTTGTTCTGAGGAGAAGAATCCTTGTTCTTCTTTAGTGAGGAAAACATCATCCCAACTGTCTGATCCTATCAAGTTTACATGATTTTCTCCAAACCTTTCAATCTCCCTTTCTTCCTCTTGATCTACATAGTTTTGTTGGAAGAGAGGTTTAATTTTTTGGTCATTATCTCTTTGCCTATCTTGATTGGTTTCTCTTCTAAAATTATGATTTCTATTTCTATTTTGGGGGTTGTTTTGATTTTCTCTTGGTGGCACTCTATCATTTAAATTAATATTTTCAAGTGTTCTCTCTATCACCTTTTCTAGGTTATCAATTTTGGTGTCAAAAGATGAGGGTGAGGGTGCAGTGTCATCTTTATAAGTAACCCTCTTTTCTGATCTTGCCCTAGCTCTTTTCTCAATTAAATTTTCCTCTACAATCACAGCTCCCTTTTGCATGTCTTCTAGAGTTTGGTAATCTCTCTCCCTTAGTTGATAGGCCATATCAGCATCAAAACCTTCGAGATATTTTACTAAGGCCAAGCCTTGGGGAGGTTTCATGTTTGGGGGAAGAGCATTGTAAATGCTGTTAAACCTGGTGGAGTAGTCATGAACACTCTCCCCCTGATTTCTTTTAAGATTGTTATACTCCGATAATATTTGGAGAGGGTTCTTTTTAATTTCCCATTTGTTTATGAATGTTTGGTGTAAATAAGGAAGATCATGGATGCTGTTAGGAGTTAAGTTCTTGACCCATTTTTTCACTTCTCCTCCTAAACTTTGGGCAAAGATTCTCATCTTTATGGTCTCATATTCTATTTCCATGTAATCAAATGCATCTCCCATCCTATCTACATGTTGCTAAGCTGTGGTAGATTCTTTTCCAGTGAAATGGGGAATCTTAGATTGATAGTCATTTGGTAAGGGAACCATAGGTTGTGCTAACACTAGTGGGACGTACCATGTTGCCATGGCTGAAAAGAAAGGTGAATTTATAGGGGGTGGATTGACAAGAGGAACAATAGGCTGAAATGGAGTGTTTTGGATAGTGGTAGTATGGATTGGAGTGGAAGAAACACTTGGGCCAACAAACTAGTTTTGAGCATAATTGTTATGGAAGAGGCTGAAGTGGTGAAGAAGCTGGGAATCAGGAGGAGTAGAAGGTGAAGTTTCTCTGTTAAAGCTTTGATGCAAATCTGAAAATTCAAGATCAGTTTGGTTTATTTCACTCTGAGACCCAGTTCTAAAGATGTTCTTTGTATGATGTAAGTCAAAGTGTGAATCCTCCAAGATTGTAAGGTTTTCAGGGACAAATTTTGTTCTTGGGATGGTCCTATCAGTAGCTAGTTTTCTAGATCTATAAGTCTACCACAGAATTCTCTCTAGATTGTCAACTATTGTAGGAGGATTAGGGTCTGGATGAGATCTAGTATAGATCCTATGTGAAGCTAGACTACTTTTTCAAAATGAAAGACGCTGAAGTTTTAAGGATGGTCTTTCAAAGTTTTGCCTCTCACAGTGTCTTGTCTAGTATCGGACTAGGCTTTTATACTTCTTCAAGGCTGGTTAACATAGTCATAAAGAAATCTGGAATCCTAGATGATTAATAGGCCTACTGGGGCTAGTGGAGTCACCAGGTGGAAAATTTTTAGCTTTTGTGAAGGTAAAATGTTTTATGGTTCCACCACCATGTTTATTATGAAGCCAATTTGAAATATTTTTGGAATTTTATATATTTCTATGGTTATGAGAGTATGCTATCCTTGATTCAACACTTAAGTAAAGTGTTTAAAACAAACAGAGTCTACTCTATGGCTTACTACTAATTTTATTAGGAAACTGAAGGAATAATGAGTTTATAATAGTTTGCTAGGCTATCATACATTCAATAGGTCCCACCGTGATTGCCATTATGTTGGGGTCCTGTGTTTTGATAGATTGGCCAACCAAAAGACAAGGAAACATCAGAACCAATCTTTAGAGTTCCAGGACCTATTCCTCCTATTCTTAGAGAGGGATCTCTCAAATTGTTTGCAAAGGTATATCTTGTTTGCTTTTAAGTGTTGATTTTAGACTAGTTATTAAGTACAAGTTGTTTGTTTTGGTTTGTTTGTTTGGTTGAATTGGCTTGGCAGAACATGAAAGATCTAGGTAGTATAGATAGAAAGGAGAAATGTTAGTTTCATTGGGCAATGGAGTCAATGGATATGGGATATCAAAGGGAAAATCTAACTTGGCCACTGGATCCTTTGGTTTTGTGAACGAGATGGACATTAATGAATTGGAAAGAGAAGTTTAATTCTCAACAAAGGGAACTCAAAAGCATTACTTGATCATAAAGAGGTGTTTGATAGACAGGGCTAACCATAAACTCCACAAACCATACTTCAGCAAATAATGACTTTAAGACAACTTTTAAAATGAAATTTAAGATTCGGGGAACACCCTATTTCCTCAAAGATTTTATTTCAAAGGAATTAGAAAACATGTAAGACTCACAGATAATTGTAGTCATAGAAAAGGGAACACCTAAACATCTATGATTACAACTATAAGGACCTTTAAAAAAAAATTTCAAGCAGGAACAGAGGGTATGATTAGAATAGACCTCATTGGAAAACTGTAAACAATGGTACTTCAAAGGGAGACTTCAAAAATAATTTTCAAGTGGCAACAAGTAAGCAGGGAAAACCATAAATCAGTCTTGGAGCCAACTGTTTGAACTATTTGAGAAATAAACAAGCATAAGGGTTTAAGAGAATGATTAAAGACTCTAAAATGCCTCAGCAGAAGAAAACATAAAACAATGAAGAGTAAACAGGTCTAAGGTGCTTCCAGGAGTCATTTCTTAGCCTAACATTTTTACCCTACTGTAGTAAGAATTGATGAAACATAATGGAAACAGGAAAAACAATACACTGGATCAGAATACATCACCAATAACCATGCTCAGGGATCCAATGATAGAGCCTTCTCATGAACAAGCAAGTCAAAACATCATCAAGCTTCTAAGACTTCAATTTCCTCTTAAACTTCGAACATACTATGTATTTCTTCAAAGAGGTCCAATGCTACAACTAGTGACCAACCAACCCTTTACAATGTGCTCCTCAAGGAGATTTTATAGGAGAATGAGGAGGTGGAAGAGTTCTAGGGTTCGAGTATCATTAATTCGATACTAAATGCAGTTCCTAGCCTTGAAAACCATGCAAGGCATAAGGCAGGAATGTCTCCAATTACAACTCTATTTTATTTAACTCCGTCTTTACTTTTTAGAATAAGTAGGTGAAAAGATTGAATTTCAGGCCTTTTCTTATCTTTTACAATAACTCTGCTGACAGTCTAAAATGTATTCTTTTGTTTGCAATAACTATTAGTGGCCTTTGTCTTAATGTTATAAATTGAGCCTTTAATTGTGTTTTTCTTCGAGGTAGAAAGGCTACAGGTGGCTTTTTTAGTAGCTGGGGGATTCAATTAGCCCCTCTGATGTGGCAACTGAGGCTTTATTTATTGAGCTGTCTTCTTTCACTTTTTATTTAAACACTGATTTACACTTTAATGTGGTGTTTATGCCTGATTTAAGCTTTCTTGATCTTTGACTGTGCCCTTGATCCTTTAACTTTATTTCTTCCTTGATTACCTTTATCTGCTAATGTTCTTGGGTGACAGGTGGCTTTGGAGGGTTTTGATGTTCGACCAATGGAATTGATCCATCAACTGAGACATGAGATCTTTCCCTTTCGTTCCCATTTATGCATGAATTGGGCCATAGGATCATTGCTCTGAGCCTGTGTGTCATCGCTGTGCGACTGTGGGAAAACCCCAAATAAAAACACCGTTAAACTTGCATTAAAACATTTAAAAACTTAGCAAAAACCTGCAAATTGGTTAAACTGCTTCAGAGGCTGTGGAAGAGGCAGAGGAGCGTGCAAAGGTAGATGGAAGTAGTAGTGGAAGGCATAAACCATGACAGAAGAAGAAATGGGGTTTAAATTTTTAAATATGGCGCGGAAATAGATAAATAGTTTTTGGGAAAACCATGGTGGTTTTCGCATTGGTCTTGAATGGTAAGCAGTAATGGGCCAAAGTTACGCGATACATGTCTAAGCGTGACACGAACCCTGACCAAAACTGATGGTTTTGCATTATAGTTGTGTGATGGGGGAAGGAGGTAGAGAGTCATGTGATATCGTGCATTAGCCGTTGGATTGGGGGCTCCAGATCTAACGACGGTGGTGGAGCATGATGAATGGAAAGATGTGGGGTTAAAAGGTAAGTGGGGTCCACGGGTGATGTAGACTCTTTTGTTGTGGAGTGGGTGGGTTTATTTGCGGGGTGATATGTTGGGTTAAGTCCCGATCGTTGGATCTTTTGATTGGGTGGCGGAGATCGAATGAAAGGGTGAGGATAGGAAATAGAAAGGCGAACAAGGGAAATCCTGATGATCGTTGATATTTTCAGATCAACGGTAGAGATTCATTTTTTAGACGAAGGTCGGGGAAAGGAAAAAGTAAATAGAAAGAAATGTTTGGAAGAGTGGCCGAAGCCTTTTAGCGCCTGGTTGCGGGGCGAAGTGTTAGCTTAAGCCCTAGCCATAGATCTAGATAGATTTAACGGTGGGGGTTTCATTGAGGCTTGTTGGAAACAGATGGGGGTTAGCGCTTGGTTCGAGTGCTTGGTTATATGATGAAGAAAAGGGGCTGAGTTTAAGCTCTCGGGGGCTAATAATTAGAACCCTTAAAGGACTATTTTTAGGCTTTTTAAAGGGATTTTTAAGCCAAACAAGGGTTCTGATAAGTGGAAAAAGAGGATTTTGACACTTCTAGAGGTTAAATGAAAGGAAGGAAGGGGTTACAAGGGGAAAAATGAATTATACGAGGGGAAAATTGAGGATGAAAATGGGGGGAAAAGAAGATGGAAATTAGGCCATAAGAGACAGTTTTCTTTGACAAATAGCAAGGTCCTTGAGGATTTTATAGTGAAACAACAGTAAATATTACTTGTAAGGATGAAAGAGACCATAAAGTTTCAAGAACTAACAATTTCTCATAATATTGTTTCTTGAAGCTCTAAGACTTGCCTTAGCCATTTATTAGGTAAAAATTGGGAATATAGATGGCTAACACGGGCGACCCGTTTGCCGTTTGCTCCCATGTGGCATCGTTCGGTCAGGCACGCCGTGTCGCGCCATGTGAGGTCACCCGATCAGGTGCATTTGGGTTGGCCCGTTTTGTTTGAGGGCACCCATATTAGTTTTGCAAAGTTATGATCACCCGTTTTTCGTTTTCTCCCATGTGATATCATTCGGTTAGGCGAGCCATGTCACGCTGTGTGAGGTCACCCGATCGAGCATGTTCGGGTCGGGCCATTTCGTTCGAGGGCGCCCGTATCAGTTTTTCTAAGTTGTGACCGCCTGGGTGCCTTGTGCACGTTCGGGTGGCCTCTTTGCTGTTTTCTCCCATGTGGCATCATTCGGTCGGGTGCGCCATGTGAGGTCATTTGACCGGGCACGTTCGGGTCGGCCCATTTTGTTCGAGGGCGCTCGTATCAGTTTTGCTAAGTTGTGACCACTCGGGTGCCTTGTGCACATTCTGGTGACCCATTTGCTGTTTTCTCCCATGTGGCATCATTCGGTAGGGCGAGCTGTGTGAGGTCGACTAACTAGGCACGTTCGATGGTTCGGGTCGTTTTGTTCGAGGGCGCCTGTATCAGTTTTGCTATGTTGTGACCACCCGGGTGCATTGTGCACGTTCGGGTGGACCGTTTTCCATTTTTTCCCATGTGGCATCATTCATTTGGGCACGCCATGTTGTGCCGTGTGAGGTCGCCAGACCGGGAGCATTCAGGTCAGCCCATTTCGTTCGAGGGCACCTGTATCAGTTTTGCTAAGTTGTGACCGCCTGGGTGCCTTGCGCACATTTGGGTGACTCGTTTTCCGTTTTCTCTCATGTGGCGTTGTTCAGTCGGGCGCGCCGTGTGAGGTCGCCTGACCGGGCATGTTTGACTGGTCGAGCGATTTCGTTTGAGGGAGCTCGTATCATTTTTGCTAAGTTGTGACTGCCTGGGTGCCTTGTGCATGTTCGAGCGGCTCGTTTGCCATTTTCTCCCTTATGGCATCGTTCGGTCAGGTGTGCCGTGTCGCGTCATGTGAGGTCGCCTAACCAGGCGCGTTCAAGTCAGGTCGTTTCATTCGAGGGTGCTCGTATCAGTTTTTCTAAGTTGTACTGGCCGCTTAGGTGCCTTGTGCACATTCAGGCAGCCCATAATTTCCCTGGGCACCAAAGGAAATGCGTTCGGGCCGCCCGTATGAGGGCGCCCAAGGAACATGTCTGACTGGGTCGGGTCGTGTCGGGCCGGGTCGTGAGGGCGCCCAAGGAAATTATGCAATTGGGTGGGTCAGGTCGAGTCGTGTGATGACACCTAGGGAAACACGTTTAGGTCGGGTCAGGTCGGGTCATGCCATATTGTGAGGGCACCTAAGGAAACACGTTCGGGCAAGTTGGGTTGGGTCGGGTCTGGTCAGGTCATGTCGTGTCATGAGGCTGCCCAAGGAAACACGTTCAGGCGGGTCGGGTTAGATTGGGTTGGGTCGTGTGAGGGTGGTCATATAAAAAATGCTAAATTGTGACCACCTTAAAATCCAGTGCCTCCTCATAAAATCCTCTCCTCGTATAATTGACCACCATTACAGATATTTACACCACATTTGATTTAGACATTTAGTAGGTAGGTAGGGTGCCCCTCTCTCCCATCTCCATAATATAGAGTAATACAGAGACCAATGGAGCTATCATCTTAACCGCTAACCCCTTAAACACTAATTCCCAATCCCTAACCCATTTAACCCCCTAAACCTCTAAACCCCTAACCCATTTAACCCCTAAACCACAAACCTCTAAACCCTTAACCCCTAACCCCTTAACCCCTAACCCATTTAACCCCTTAAACCCCTAGTAAACCCCTAACCCATTTAACCCCCTAAACCCTAAACCTATAAACCCTTAACCCCTAACCCCTTAAACCCTAAACCATTAAACCCTTAAACCTAACCCCTTAAACCCTAATTCATGACCCCTAACCCATCTAACCCCCTAAAACCTAACCCCATTAGCCCCTAAATTCTAACCCCTAAAATCCTTAACTGTTAAATCCCCTAACCCCCTAAACCCCTAACCCATTTAATCCCCTAAACCCTAAACTTATAACCCCTTAACCCCTAACCCATTTAACCCCCTAAACCTCTAAGGCCCTAACCCATTTAACCCCTTAAACCTCTAAGGCCCTAACCCATTTAACCCCTTAACCATAAACCTCTAAACCCTTAACCCCTAACCCATTTAACCCCTTAAACCCTAAACCTATAACCCCTTAACCCCTAACCCATTAAACCCTAATTCCCAACCCCTAACCCATTTAACCCCCTAAACCATAAAACTCTAAACCCCTAGCCTCTTTAAGAGCCTACTTTGTAGTCTCTACAGTCTTGAAAGTCACAAATGCAAATCCCTTAGATTTGTTGGTATTCTTATCATATGCAACTGAACCTTCTTCTATCTCTCCATATTTGGAAAAAACTTCTAAAAGCTTATCATTAGCCGTGTCATATAAAAGACCAATAATGTAAAGTTTCCTTTGAGCCTGATCTGTACTTTGACCAGGACCTGTGCTTGCTAATGCCAGATTTCTTACAGTAATCCTCCCATAAATAGTCTTGCTAGGCTCTTTCAATGCCATTTGAGCAGAATCCATATGCTTAAATGTGACAAAGCCAAATCCTTGTGACTTTCCTGATGTCTTATCCATAATAACAACGCCTTCTTCAATCTCCCCATATTGTTCAAATGCATCACATAGGGTCTATGAAGAAGTCTCCCAAGCCAATCCATGCACAAACAACTTCCGATGAGCAGGGTCCTTGCTTGCAACATCTTTAATTTCCTCTGCAATTCCAGGGTATGAAGAACCTGCATTGACCATCAAAGATATCAACTGCTTTTTGTTCAGTGGCTCCAACAGCGAGTGCAGATCATGCTTCGAGAGTTGCAGAGTGGCGCCATTGGCTTCCTCGTCCAGCTTTCTCTTCTTACCATCACCCTTGACCTCCATGATTTTTTATTTGGTTTGATAAGAGGGGGTTCATACTAGCTTCAATTCCCCAAATTGACTCATTTAAATTCTTTTAAAGATTGAATGATTACAAAAGCTTCCCTATTAGACATGTAGTTTGGTCAATCACCTATAGGAGGATAATTTAAATTTTAAACCACATTTTGATATCCAGATTCCAAAGCTCAGGTATAAGCCTGAACTGTAGCAAGGGTTAATGCCATTGTTCATGGGGTACATAGCCTGTGACATACAAGCTGTCATAATTTCCATTATGTGAACTGTAAAACGAGCCAATTTCGGAATCATATTAGTCTTTAAATCCCAAGAATTTTAGTGTAACTTCCAAACAGGCTTGTAGCTCTATTACCAATAGGGATGCCCCTCTTTTGGAGTGTATGGAGCATAATAAATTTGAATTTTTTCCTTGAATTTTAAGGAGCGTAACTAGGCTCCTCATAGAACAAAATCAAAGGAATTGGCATTACTAAGGACTGTGCATAGAATCCATATAATGTCCCTATTAAGTGATCCCTGTCTGTCATCACAATTTCCTAACCTAATTTGGAGTCTTGAAACATGATAAAAAATTAAAATAGTATTCAAAATTACTAAATATTCCCTTAACTACTAACTCATTATTCAACCCCTAACCCCTAAATGCACCTAAATCCCCTAACCCCTAACCCCAAATCCCCTAAACCCTCCAAATTCGATGAATCAACTTTGAAGAAGTAATTGTTTTTTGTAATATGGTTTGTAAGTTATTTAAATAGAGGTATCTTCTCTACAGTTCTTTTTTAGATCCACAATTTAATTTACTAATTTTCGAAGAAGGCGTATGACACTCTTCATGTCTATGGGATTTTTATCTTGAAGCTCAGTGTCTATACAAGTATTTGTTGCTTAAAGGGTTTCCTGACGGAGAAAATCGCAATACAGGGTTTAGGGCACGTTATTGCGTTATTGTTGCTTCAAGGATTTGCTGAACAGACCCCAAATCGTTCATTTCCTTGCTGTTTATCAGGTTCTTACTTCTGTCTAATTCACTATATACTCAGATCAATAAAGAGATTTTTAAGGTGTTTAATTCATTTATGTATTCAAAAATTGATTATAAACAATAAGAAATCACAATCTTGATATTGTTATGTTTTAATAAAAAAAATCATTTCATCTATTAATTAGACTACACTATTATTTATTATAGAAAATGTATCTAATTTGAATGAATGAATACATAGATTACTATCATTAAAGAAAAAAAAAATGTAAATTTCACTTTTAAAATAATACTTAAAAATAATGTAAATATTTTAAACAATCAAAATAAACAAACATTTAATTATTTAGAAATTATTTTAATTATTTAGAAATTATTATAATTATTAAAAAATATATATTTTTAAATTAATTTGAGTGGCCTTAAAAAAAAACACACTTGTTTCATTTCAAAATGTCAAAAATTTTCAAATATCAAAATTTTTAATTTCCCTCGTTCATTTCCCTCCGGTTGCATGGTCTGTCCAAGGAAGGAGGGAGGATGCAGCCATACTGTTGTCGGTTTTGAGGAAGGATGCAGACATACTATTGCAGGTTTGGAGGAAGGATGCGGGAGATTTGTGCCCCGAGCCGTGCTCATGGATCTAGAGCCTGGCACCATGGACAGTGTGAGGATCTCTACATTGCTCTCAAATCCACAACTCCAAAAACATGTACTCTTATTATGCAACCCATTACCAACCCGATCCGATGAAACAAATGCATAATGGCCTCTGTGGGAGCTTATAAGCCTGATCCAGGTGTCTTTTCCTTGGATCTGCCTCTCCAGGGAAACAATACCCAACTGCGATTCTCGATCTAGTTTTTCCAGACATGTAATAGCATTGTTGAAGCAAGCTCTAAGCCCTAATCTACCCTAAGTGTATAGATAAAGAATATATATGAAACCCTAGGTGCATCTATGTTCTTCAATGAGTGTTAGACATTCCAATTATATCTGGTATGCAACTACAAGTATTCTCAATCCTTGTTATAGATAAATGAAAAGAGGAAAATAAAAAATGAATGAATGAAGTCCTAGCAATATATGCCATGGTGCACAAAATGTGAATATGGCAAAGTCTGGTTGTGCTCTGAGCATATTCACTTATTGTCCACTTCTACAGGTCTTGGAACAACTTCTGTTATTGTCGTGGATAAGTCAACAGATGTAGTAGATGCAATAGTTCGTCTTTCCTATTTTTATAAGCTTGAAAGTTGTGCAGAAAAGTGGGTAAAATGAAATGAAATTTTAAGAGATGTTTTTTCAATTGATTAGAGGATTCATCGCTAATATACAATGTGCTGAAGTATTTTTTTATATTGATTGGAGAAACGTCTATATTTTTGTTATATTTCCTGTTAACAGAACTTTGGGAAAATATCTTTTCTTGAATTATAACTCAAGCTCTTTTGCAGACCCCTAGCAACTCGGACTTGTAACTGACTTGTGACTTGTGGCACTTAATAATTCAGATTTTTTGCACATTCAGACCTGTGGCACACCTTGGATCTATTATAGCGAAGTCCAAACCTGTGACCAGTGACTATACCTCGGACCTGTGGGAATATCTCAGCCATGAGTTAACATATTTTGGACCTGTGGTTTAGTGCAGACCTGTGCAAAGAGTTTCAGACCTGTGGTAATATCTTTAGAAATGTGCTTAGCACGGACCTATGACAAAGGAATTGGAGACCTGTAGAATTGGAGACCTATAGACAGAGAAATAGATCTGTATGTGTTCTGCAATCCATGGAGGGATGTGGTATGTATGTAGTAGTTGTCAAAATCTTTTTTTTGCTCATTAAGGATGCTAAGTATCTAGATGCAGTTTCATACTCTCATTTTATTTCAGTTTTAGTAGGCTGAGTAAGAGGATATAAGCTTCATTGTATATACTTTGTATTTTATTTCTGTGAATATTTGACATATTTTCAAAACCTAAACCTCAACTCCAGGGCTGCAAATGGGATCTTAGAGCTGTCTCTTTTCTTCTTAAGGGATCACCACCAGAAAATTAATTGTAAATTCACCTAGATAATCTAGGGAATAAGTGAGCATTTTTTTAGGAAGAAAGAGTGAAAATAGAAGTTTGAAAGTGTCCCTGTAGCACTGATTTTGTGTGGAAATTTATTCTTCTGGTTATATTTTCTATAGTTGCAAATTTTCTGTATGAGGGCTTCCTTAACCTGTTGTACCACAACCTTTTCTCAACCCCTATATTTAGTGCCCTTTCTAAGAGAATGTGTTGAACCTCCTTGTCCGAAAGACATCACTTCTTGCACAATGTTGACAAGGAAAAAAATCCACCCTCTAAATAGAAACTGCCTATACTACCTCAATGCAGAAAATACTTCCTGAAAGGAAACCTCAAGGACCATGAAAAGCTTTCCTAAGTATTAGAGTGGTATACCTATGGGTTGAATTGGAAACAGAAAGAAATTTTGGTTGCTTTGAATAACCAAAGGCAAAGATTTACGTTTTGGTTTGAAACAAAAAGGTGCCAACCGTATAACAAGATAGTGGTGTAACTTTTTTATTTTGTAAAAGTCAACAACAATGACTTCTTAACCCCCTTTGGAATTTCATGTAAAAAACATTAATTTGGAACATTAGCAAGTGTGATACCTAGGCCTTGGATTTAGGCAATGAATGATAAGGAAATCGAGTCCTTCAAAAGTGGAACAAGTAAGGTAAGTAACCTTGATTTGGTAACCCTGAATGGTGTCGACATATACAAGATAGGGAGTGGCAATCCTCTTCTATACTTCTCAATCTACTCTGGTCTGACTTCGTATTTCCTCCTCATCAAATCTACATTAATATTTCTTTTCCCTTGGTAACCTTGAATGGTGTCAACATGTACAAGAGAGGGAGAGTGTAACAAATATAAATGGTATAAAATAGAATAAATATAATTACTAACTAATCAAATAGTGATTATGTTAAGTAGTGATTAAGTTAGTGAAAGGGCATGTCTAAGAAGACATGCCCATTTGTGAAAGGCCACCTGCATGGGTATATAAGCAGGGCCTTATTGTAACATTCAATCATCTCATATACATTTTTATATATAATATATTATTATTAAAATACCTCTTGTGTATTTAGCTATTAAGTCAACAAGCATACTAGTTTTGTTGTTACAGTGGTATCGAAGCCATTAAAAGCCATGTCGCACAATATCGTCTTACAAGCCTATGAACATAGTATACGAACATATGAACATTGTTTACTGTACAATGTGCCATTATGTGAAGATCTTGAAGAAAATGTGAAGACAAAAAAAATTCAAGAAAAAATTCAGCAACTAAAAAGATCATGTGCAGAAGTTACATTATGTTTAAAAAGACATGAAGAAATCCATAATAAGGAAGATGGTACTGAAAATGAAGACAGTGAAGTAGATGTGCAACATGGAAAGAAGTTTGATTCTAGACATAATGCTGCAAAGCAGTGTTGGGAAAAATACTGAGAGGGGGGGGTGAATCAGTATTTACAGCATATTAAAACTTTTTACTTTTTCACTCTCTAAAACCCATATGCTACTTTTCTGAAGTCAACTAGCGTATACACGCGGAAATCCTTCATACAACTCGCGTATACCCAGAGATCTAATTATACCATTAGTTCTTCACTTATATCATTCCATCATTCATTTATTAGATGTTATAACGATGGCATGTGCAGTGAAAAAGGAATAAGCCCATCACCTGCAATCCCTTTTTGCAGACACTGGGATTTTTAGTGGAAACCCAAAAGGAAAACCTGCTGAACATGAAACCTTCAATATTTTATTATAGAGAAAACATATTACAACATATGTGCTGGCGCAGACTTGACCAGCACGCAGGCACCCACCTGCGCTCGTTTGCCAGCCTCTCCTGGAAGGGAGCTCCAACCCCCTGACTCGTTTACCAGCCTCTCCTGGAAGGGAGCTACGACCCCCTGATCTCGTTTACCAGCCTCACCTGGAAGGGAGCTACAACCCCCTGGCACCACCTTGGACCCACGTTTCATCAATTTCTGTGAACCCTTTCCATACTTTACACACAAACATACATCCTGTGAGATACTTATCCAACACAGTCAGATAGCGAAACACGACGAAACGGTCGAGATGTTCGCACCCCTTGCTTTGGCGAACCTAGTTTGCATACGCCGCTTTCCCTTCTTGATGCTCGCGTGTGTCCCGCTCATCCACCTAGCTTGAGCGTATGCCTCGGTGTATATTTCATTGCGTATACGCGCTCTCTCTTCCGGCTTGCGTGTCTCGTTCAGCTTCCTACTGTGACAGTAAACGTATAGATCTTCAATCATTATAGAGCAGCATACTTCTTCAGATCAGATGTTCAGTTCAGATTTACCCTTTCACTTCAGACAGATGTTCGCCTCATCACTCCATAAACAGATCTAGCAAATACAGATACATTTCAGATCTAGAAATCCCGCTTCATCATTTCTTCATAGGTGCATCATAGATTCAGATCTATCATCAAACCTTTACCCTTTCCATGCAGATATACTTCATAGATAAGTATTCATTCAAGATCAGACATCTTGCTCCCACACTTATGATTTGCACAATGAATTTCTTCTCCTTATATAGGTTTATCCTTTTTCAATACCACGGGCCAGAGCAATACCATGAGCCTTCAATACCACGGGCCAAAGCAATACCATGAGCCTTCAATACCACGAGCCCACCAATACCATGAGCCTTCAATACCATGAGCCTAACAATACCATGAGCCAAAACAATACATTATGAGCGTTTTTGCCCATACGCGACTTGGAACGTTGTTCCCCGCGTGCATACGCGACTGCCCTTAGACATATCCGCGTATTCCTTGAAACATACTCTTTTCATCATGGATCTAGCACATGCTGAATTTATTTCTTCATTGCCTTCTGTACTCACTGTAGATACATCAGTTTTAGTTCATCAAGATATATTCTATCAAGCACAACTTCCATCAAGTAAGTTTCCATCTTCTTCATCAAGTGGGTTGTCATCCAATGACAACACTCAGCATCATATAACATCATTTCACATCATTTACCAAGTCCATCAAGTCAAGAATAACTTCATCAGGTGGTTTTCCATCAAGGAAAACACATGTCAACAGTCATATGTCTTCATCTTCATTCAGTGGGTTGCCATCAAGGACAACACTCTGCATCATATTTCCAACAATCTCCCCCTTTCGACTTGATGGCAACCATGATGGTGTTTGATTACCACAGCAGATAAGTATAATGACACCATGTCACTTTCCCAATTTGTGACACCATTCTTTATTCAAACACCATGTCACTCTCCCCCTTTGACATCAAGGGCAAAGGGCGGACCAAAGCCAATATACTCTCCCCCTTTTCTCCTCATGTGGAAGAAGCACCAAGCTCCCCCTGAGTTCATGCTGAATCTTCAAACATATTTTCCAATGAAGTACATGACTCTATGATATTCCTATCACCAATGACTCATACTTACATCAAATATCCAACCAAGTGGATTTACATATGAGACTCAACTACCCAACCAAGTGGGTTTACAAAATTTTACTCAGCTACCCAACCAAGTGGGTTTACAAATTTTACAAGTCCTTACATGACTGAAAATTACAATTTTACATCATGGGTCTCAAAAAGACCTTTTCATCAAATTACAAATATGACCATTTACAACCAACACCAGAAAGACTTCAAAGAACATATTTCAGAGACATCATAATGCCAACAGTGCATTATACTCATCAAAGCTAATGCTCCCCCTGAATCCAAGCATTCTTTCCAAATGACTAAGGCTCCCCCTTAGTTTGTGCATCCTGAACACTTTCACCAACAAATCATCAAGGCATCTTCATCAAATCATTAGAAAAAGAATTAGGAGAACTGGAACACCACCAGAGATACTAAACAGTATCAGATATACCAAACAGCACTGCAGCTGTGCTGAAGAGAGCTGACTCCAACCAAAATTTGTCAGCAATCAGACATACGCGGTTTTCTATGCAGGAACCCGCGTATATACGCGACTGTGTTTCAGGAAACCCGCGTATCCCATACCATCTTCTAAATTTCAACCAGATCTGATTCTCTGTGAGGCAAAGACAATGTTCAGCTTCTTTCTGAGACATTTGAATGCTTCCCTGGACTACAGATAGATAGAACAGTGTAGTTGTGTCTTCAAGCGTCATCCAACGGTTGTAGCATCAGCACAATAGTAACCAGGCCTTCAGATTCTTTGCAGCATCAATACAATCTTTCCAAGAGAGATTCTCATATCAGAACAACATCTTCACATAGGTGTCAAGCAATCATCCATGTGGTCCAGCATCACAATGATCTTCAATATTTAACATGAAGTAACATATGTAGGCAAAAGATCTCTTCAACCATAGTAACAAACTCTGCATGATTTAAAACGACATCCAACTCATCCATGTGTGAGTACAAAATATACTTATCAGCAACCAGGGCTCAAAAACTCATCATAATAAACCATGTACCAAGTCATCATCATTTGAGCATGAGTATCAAAAAAACCAAAGAATAAGCAGTCATATTGCCAACAATGCAATCATTAGTATTCAACCTACTGCTCCCCCTAAACCAGTGCTCTTCCTTAACTTGTGCAATCTGAAACACCTTCATCAGCAAGTCATCAACAACAATCTCTGCATGATCTGTCCTCATCTCTGAATTATAAGACTTTCATCTCAACAACGAATGCTCTTCATCATAAACCAAGCTTCATCCATAATCTTCAACACAAGTACCCATGTATCATTTCATTATTATTTAGAACAGAGAAACTAAGCTGATACCGAGTCAATAATATAGTTATTATCAGTCAGACTGATGCTCCCCCTGGACCTCTGCTCCAAATCTTCAGCTATCAGATAAATTCTTTTATAATCAATGCATACGCGGGTGTGTCTGCTGGAACTCGCGTGTATACGCGACTTTGGTTCATATAACCCGTGTATGGAAAGTGAAGAAATTCTTCACATTCTTTCATTTCCACCTGAGCATGTACCTCCTGTACCTGTCTTTTCCACATCAGATGCGTTGTCAGAAGTAAACATAACCAGAATAATCAAATCAACCAAGAGAGTCATCATGCATTGCTCCCCCTGTGACGATACATTACTAAATCTCATAATGTATCCCACATCATTCCTGCAGTCAATAAGAAAAGTCAGCTTCAAAAGCGGATGATTGCAGTAGGGTCAGAATTCCCTATGTTTCTGATCGGTCCTTCATCTTGAATTGAGTGTTTTCTTCAAGAAAATCATTGTCTTCTAGAGCATCCACAAAAACATCCTTTTCTTCTCTAGATTGATTCTTATTCCATCCCTCCATCTTTTTCCAGATTTGTTTAAACTTTCTATTTTTGTGCTGGAAGTTATCCAATTTCTCATATCTGTTCAACCTGCATTCCTTTCTTATATGTCCATACTTGTTACAAGAATAACATCTCATGTGTCCAGAAAAATAAGCATAAGAATCATAATGAGTATTTCTATTCTTCCTCCTTTACAATCAGCTGCTTTATGTCCATACATGTTACATGAGAAACAATATCCCATGAAGAAACCAGAGTACCTTTCTATGTAGGATTTGTTTGTTTGTGGCTGAAATGATCTGCTCCTGCAATTTGCTGCAACATGCCCATAATTATGACATTTAAAACATTCATCGTTCTTGAATGAATTCCTTTGAGAATTCATGATTGTTGGTTGATCTTTTGTCTCTTTCAACACTTCAGGTTTTGCTTTGACTACCTCTGAATTTTTTGCACTTCCTTGTGAGCTAGATTCTCCTTTAACAGTTTCATGGAAACCAAGACCATGTTTGATAGCAGGAGACCTTTGATTACTCAGCATATTGTCCAAAATATTAGCACTATCTTGAAACCTCAAAAGTTTAACCTTTTCTTATAATTTACCTTTGAGTATTTTTACCTCAACCTCCAAGGCTTGACATTGCTTTGTCATGCTTTCTTCTTTCCTTCTTCCTTCTTCTACTTGATCCTTCAGATTTAGAATCTCTTCTTTCAGCCAATTTTCGTTTTCTTCACATGTTTGTTCCAGCTCCTCATTCTTCTTCTTTGATTTTTCCAGATCTTCTTTGAGAGAGATGATTTCTGTTTCAAGGCCTTCCTTTTCAAATGATTGTAGAGATTCCTCATTTTTCTTACTTGATGCTTCTAGATCTGCTTGCAGAGAGATGATTGCAGCTTCAAGTCCTTCATTCTTCTTGCTTGATTTTTTGAGATCTTCATTTAGATTGTTGATTTCTGCTTCTAGTTCTTTAATTCGATCGGATGCATAAGTATGAAACCTTTGATACTTGTCCACCTGTCCATTCAACATTTCTATTTGATCTTTCATTTGAGAGGTCTTCTCTTTGTAAATAGAATCTTTCGTATCAATTTCCTTTTGTTGTTCTTCAACTTTGATCTTGATAGCTTCCACAACTTTACTATCTTCACTATTGTTTGCACAAAGAAGAGTATTACAAGTGGCCTTCTTCTTTTCCTTCTTTGCCATGAGTATTTGTAGAGCTTCGTCAGAAACTTCTGGATCCATACTGTCACTTTCACTATCATAATCTTTGCACATGCAATTAAGTAAGATACAAGAACAACGATTAATACCTGGTTCATCTTCTTCAATTTTTTCTATACATGATTTCTGAGGTATCTCCTTGTTTCGAGTAGGCTTCTTCTTTTGCTTCTTTGCCATGAGTACTTTCAGATCTTGGTCAGAATCTTCTTCATCTTCACTGGACACTTCATCATCATCTTCTTTTGCATAATAACTCTTTCTCTTTTCAAATTGTTTCCCTTTACCATGCTTTTCTCTATAAGGACATTTAGCGGCATAGTGACCAACTTTTCCACACTCAAAACATTTGAAGGGAAGCTTACCTTTGAATCTTCCAGTACCTAGTTGGAGCTTTCTCACGAAATTCACTTCTTCTTCATCGGATATATAGCTGGATTCTTTGACAACTTCCTTTTCCTTTCCTTTTGTAGATGCCTTAAAAGCAGCTTCTCTTACTTGAGAAGGGCCTCCTTGTCTCATTTCAAAAGCAGTCAGAGTGCCATGTAATTGAACAATAGTAAGAGTTTGCAAATCTTGCCTTTCTTCAATAGCTGAAACTTTAGAGTCAAATTTTGAAGTCAATGATCTTAAGACCTTTTCAACCAGAGTAGTATCAGTTATGGTTTCACCCAAATTTCTCATTCGATTTACGATATCATCCAGACGAAGAAAGAAACTGGCAACACTCTCATCACTATGCATCTTCAAATTTTCATATTCAATTCTAAGAGTTTGGAGTTTTGCACTTTTTTACCTTTGTGTCTCCTTCATAGCTTAGAATGATTTTGTCCCATATGTCTTTTGCCGAATGTAGCTGCATCACTTTAGCAAATTCTGATTCAGACATGCTTCCCGATAAGACATTCACTGCTTTGGCATTGATTTCATACTTCTTTCTTTCAGCTGCATCAGTAGGAATACTTGCCGGGTATTGATAACCTTCTTCCACGATTGCCCATACATCTGCACCAAGACTTTGCAGATATGCTTTTGTTCGTACCTTCTAGAATATCAGATTGCTTCCATTGAATAGAGGTGGCTTTATAGACATTACTCCTTCTTGACTTCCCATTGCAACGGATCTCCTTCAAGCGATCAAGCTTCTGCAGAAGTACCTGCTCTGATACCAATTGTTGGGAAAAATACTGAGAGGGGGGGTGAATCAGTATTTACTGCAAATTCAGAACTTTTAATATTTCTTTCTTCTGAAACCCATACGCTACTTTCCTGAAACAGACTCGCGTATATACGCGGATACCCTTTATGAAACTCACGTATACACAGATATCTAATTATGTTATTAGATCTTCACTTAAATCATTCCATCATTCATTCATCAGATGTTTAATAAACAGTAAACATGAACAGTAAGAGCAGAGTAAATCATCACACAAAGCATCACACATGAACACCAGGATTTTTAGGTGGAAACCCAAATTGGGAGAAAACCACCACTGCAGTTGCTCAGCCTTCAATATTTTATTATAGAGAAAACATCTTACAACATATGTGCTGGCGCAAACTTGACCAGCACGCAGGCACCCACCCGCGCTCGTTTACCAGCCTCTCCTGGAAGGGAGCTCCAACCCCCTGACTCGTTTACCAGCCTCTCCTGGAAGGGAGCTACGACCCCCTGATATCGTTTACCAGCCTCTCCTGGAAGGGAGCTACAACCCCCTGACTGAAGGCTACAACCCTCATCACCACCTTGGACAACGTTTCATCAATTTTCACACTGGATCCAACAACTTTAATAGAACACCACTTGCAGACCACATTTCATCATATTTTTAGACTGGACCCTTTCAATACTTTTAAGCACAAACATACATCACCAACAAATACTTGTCAACACAGATCAGATAGCAGAAACACAGCAGAATAGATTAGATATTTCATACCCCTTGCTTCAGCAAACCCCAGTTTGCATACGCGCTTTCCCTTTACTGATGTCGTGTATATACGTGCTCCCGTCCACACAAACCAGCGTATACCTTTGTATGTATTTCATTGCGCATACGCGCTTTATCTTCAGCAAAGCCGCGTATATACGCACTTCGCCGTATAGATCTTCAATCATTATAGAGAAGCATACTTCTTTAGATCAGAAGTTCAGTTCAGATTTACCCTTTCACTTCAGACAGATGTTCACCTCAATTCAGATCTAAGTCTTCCATAATCAGATCTAGTAGATACAAGTGCATTTCAGATCTAGATCCCCTTCTGCATCATTGGTGCATCATACATTCAGATTTATCTTCAAGTGTAACCCTTTCCATTCAAATCTACTTCAAAGAGAAGTATTCATTCAAGCTCAGACATCTTGCACCCACACTCATGATTTGCACAATGAAATTCTTCTTCTTATATAGGTTTATCCTTTTTCAATACTACGGGCCAAAGCAATACCATGAGCCTTCAATACCACGAGCCCACGCAATACCATGAGCCTTCAATACCACGGGCCCATTTTTCAATACCATGAGCCAAAACAACATTACTTTCGATGGTATTCCTGGACGGGATTATTTAGACGAATCATTACCCAATACAATGGGTCCATACCATGGTGGTTACCCCTGGATTTGCACTTTATGAGCGCTTTTTCCCATACGCGACTTGGCACGTTGTTTCCCGCGTGCATACTCGACTTCCCCTAGACAGATCCGCGTATTCCTAGAGACATACTCTTTTCATCAAGATTTAGCACATGCTGACTTCTTTTCTTCACTGCCTTCTGTACACACTGCAGATACATCAGATTTACTAAGAACATTTTCTATCAAGCACAACTTCATCAAGTAAGTTGCCATCTTCTTCATCAAGTGGGTTTTCATCCAATGACAACACTCAGCATCATATAACATCATTTCACATCATTTACCAAGTCCATCAAGTCAAGAATAACTTCATCAGGTGGTTTTCCATCAAGGACAACACATGTCAATAGTCATATGTCTTCATCTTCATTCAGTGGGTTGCCATCAAGGACAACACTCTGCATCATATTTCCAACAAAATTACCCATTCAAAATCTGCTACCCGAGCCACAAAAAACACAATTCCTATTTAATACACCACCATGTCATCTTATCTATGGTCTTAATCAGTTGTGCAATGAAATCCTAATTCTGATTATCAAGTTGCACATACATTTAAAACACTTGTTTTTCTGAGGGGAGAGGAGTGAATTTAGAAACTTCCCCTATTATCATGCAACATTTTCCTTGGGAATAGAATTTAATCCATAAACCATTAAAGGGGGAATATGTAATTGGAAATTTTTCAAAAACCATTGTTGAAGCTCACCAAGAAGAAAATCCTATGGTTTCCCTTAACCATCCTTTTCAATTTGAAAAGAGAAAACATCAAGTTGTGGAAGATTTGGAGAATAATCAATATGTGCGTCTTATTGAATCTTGGATCCAAAAAATTGTTAGCACACCCCATTCCTTCATTAAATCGAAACCCTTGGAACCATATCAATCAAAGAAACTGGTTTCTCACACTTTGGTATGTATCGAGGTTTATTCTTTAAAAGTATGTGTGAGTATATCTATCACTATGTTACGTACATGGATACATTTGAGTAAGCCTACACTTAAAATGGATCTTCCTCACCTTAAAATATGGTAGGGTAATGAATAAATATGCCATCTGAAATAAAATTGTATAACACCCTTAAAATTGTGATTCCCTAAAGTACAACTTGTAAAATATCTATTATTATGCTCTCTTATGGTAAGACTTGTCAAACAAAATTTACACTTATTGCCTCATATTTTATAAAGTGACTTTGATTATTAACAAATAACTATCATCTGAAATTTTTAAGACCCTCTTTGAAGGTATTGATGAGAAT
Source organism: Pinus albicaulis (assembly GCA_034641835.2). Classification (NCBI taxonomy): domain Eukaryota; kingdom Viridiplantae; phylum Streptophyta; class Pinopsida; order Pinales; family Pinaceae; genus Pinus; species Pinus albicaulis. Next base: position 43,910 of record JAXQQM020068703.1, on the reverse strand, counting down.
ATTCCTATGGTGGACCACACCTAAAAAAATATAACAATTTTTCACAAGAACCCTGAAATGATAAATTTGAGGATTTTTTTAGTCATTATCTATGATGTTTTATTTAAAATAATTCTTCATGCTAGAAGGAAAAACCATTAAAGATTAGTAATTAAAAAATTTTCACACCATCTCATACTCTTAAGGTGTAGAATCACCTCCCGAGCTATTAGGTAACCTATTTAAGGTTGATTATAATCATAGTTTTTATATAAGATATATTAATTTATGGATAGGAGGTCTCGTTACGAGCCGACCTACCATGATCATGGGTCCTAACGAGAACAACATTACCACACTGCTCAACAAGCCAAGTTAATATATTTTAGTTGAAAATATGGAAGACAAGAGGTTTCATCATGAGCTAAGTTGTTCTTTATTGTTATTTCTTGTGAATGGAACTGTTGTTAGCTGGTTACGAAGCGAGGACAGTGGCCTTCAATTAATTTCAAAATAAATATGAATTCTTTGAAACAACTTTGAATATATAACTAATAGTTGGGACATAGGAATTTCATGGGTTAAAAGGCATCCCTGTTGAGGCTATTAATGTCTCTTGACAGAAGGGCCATGCCTGTGGTGTTAAAATTAAATTTACACTATGATTTACATTTTTTTTTTCTTCCTGTATTCAGTATCATATCTCTTTGAGAATGGCTTTAAAGATCCTTCTGGTGTTATGCCTTGGATTTCTATCTTTTTGTAAAAATTTGTTTTTATGGATGTGGGACCCTTAGTGAAGGTACCTCACCTTGCCTATAAAATAGGAGCTTCAACTATATGTGGATAATGGTAAGATGATCACCATGGGAAAGTATTATTATAACTACTTTTAAACAGCATGGATTTCAAATCATGCCACTTATATTTACTATGAGGATATTAAAGTAAAAATTCTGATCAAGGATGCCCCATAAATGTCTATGGAATTTTTAATAAGTTGGATATTTTATTCAAGTAAATAACACAATCCTTGCAATTTAGTATTCCCATGGAAACCTTTGTGCTATATTTTCATGAAATCAAAAGACACTTTGTTTTTGGAATAAGCTCCATCTAGTGAAAGAAATATGGGTCACAAAAAATTGCAGGAACATTATTACAAGCATCCATAGATGTTTTTGTTTTTGCAAGGGAGAGACATTACAACAATTGATATTCTTACATAGGCACATGCAAAATTTTTGGTGTGGGGGAGATGTTGAGTCTCAATGCTTCCTAGTTTTTGACACCTTTCCTAGGCCTTACCTCCCCTACTTCTAAACTCCTTCCACCCCTAATTATTCTTAGTTTGGCTATATTGTTTAATTTTGGCTAAAAGTGTGCTATAATCTTATAGTATGTCAAATTAATATAATAAGTGTCATTTTGACTTAAACTTGAAGTATTATTTGATATAGTTGTATCTTTACTGAATTACTAATCAAACTTATTTATAACTCATGTGTAGAATTAATTTGATTCAAGAAAGCTCTGCAAATTCCTGAAGACAGCTCTTGCGGCCACATTTCCTGCAACTGTTCTGGATTTCTTGCAGCTGTTATGAATTCCTGTAACAGATCTGGATTTCTCACAGCAGATCCACATTTCCTGTAGAAGCTTCATACTTCCTATAGACATTGATTTCCTGCAACTGCCATGATTTGATTAATATTTGCTTCGATTCGAAGAATATCTACAAAATATTGAAGATACCTCATGCGACAACATTTCCTGCAGTCGTTTCAAATTTCCTATGGCCATTTTGGATTTCCTACAGCAGATCCAGATTTCCTGCAGAAGTTCCATATTTCCTGTAGAGGCTCCAGAATTCCTACAGATGTTGATTTCCTACAACTGTCCTGATTTGATTAATATTTTTTTTGATTCAAAGTAGCTCCAAAAAATCTTGAAGACAACTTGTGCAACCACAATTCCTCCATTTGTTCCAGATTTCCTACAGTTTTTTGAGATTTCCCACAGCAGTTCCATATTTCCTACAGAAGCTATGATTTACTGCAACCATTGATTTCCTACAATGACATCAACAGTTGAATATATTCTACTTATTGTCGTATCCAACAAAAACATGGGTTTTTTGGGGAATTTGTTCCACATGAACGCTATCATGTTGGCTACTTCGAACTTGTTTTTGAAACAACCCGAAGTTAGAAATTTCTCCTCATAACAAAAATTTTTGCAGCTTCAACTATGTATCAGAAACCATCTAATCCATGTTTTCAGTCATGGATTAGACTCAAAAAAATCTAAATTCGATAGCTTGGAATTGCGTTGTTGGCTGATAGCTTAGATTAGTCATTTGAGCAAAATATGGGCTTTAAAGATTATATAAAAGGAGATGTATCTCATATTCTAAGGGGGTAGGGTTGGGATTTCTACTGATAAGAAATATATTAAATTATAGTTGGTTGTATATTTTCATAGTAATAGAATATCTTATGTTTTGTCTACTTTGCTAAGAAATCTCTTCAAGTTTTGAAGGGGTTATGAGTGAGGGAGGGCCCCCTTTGCTCACAACTCCTGCAACATACTCCGTGTGTGTTTAATTATTTTATATGGATAAATAATTATTTTACATAGCTAATGCAGTCTTTCTAAAGTTTCAGTAGCATATTGTTAAGTTATTTAATGATTAAGTTTCTGATGTTAATGTGTTAATTTCATTTGATCAAAGCTTGGCTTTATGATTTTCTAAGTTGGTCTCTTTATTGTTGTAATTTGATCTTTTATCTTTTCATGGTCAATATTAGCAATACGAAGAGTTGTAAAGGGATGTTATATTGCACTCCATTGCCTTTGCTACTAAAGTATTGATACATGAAAGAGACATTAGTGGTTGTGTGTATGCATAGTTAAATTATGAACACTTGCAGTAATAAGCATGCATATGTTTTTCATAGAATCTCATAAGCTTACCTACCCTCGGTTGAAAATTTATTATTGGAAAATCATATGTATATTATTTGATTCAACATTTTTTCATTGTATAAAATTTCTGTTCATGTGCTGTAGGAGTTTCCTATTCCCCTACAGGAAATTAAACTTAGATTAGATTGACAATTTATTTGAAAATTATAAGTCTATGATTTGACTCAACACAACCATTGGTCTTACATCACCTAATTATTTTCACATTGACCTAATTATTGGTAACCCATGGGTATTTATTATCTCTTGTCTCCACCACCTTCGACATCCCATCAACCCCCAAAGGTTACTTCCACAAACCATTCAGAGGATCCCTCTCCCTCAACCCCATCCCCCCCCCACCCCCCCACCCCCCCCTCAATATATATATCAATTGTTTTATCCAAATAGCTTCCATGTAGTCCCCTGGCCATCAACCAAAAATGGAAGTTTAATGGCTAAAAAATAGATGTTTCATATAAGAGCCGAATACTCCACCCCTCAATGAATTATCTTCTTCATTGGGAAAGAAATTGAAAATGAGATCCTTCAATGATGATAAATTTTCTTTATGACAAATTTAATATATTCTAGGGAATTTTTGTTTAAACTATATGCTCGAACTCTTACAAATATTACAATAATGTATAATAGAGAGGATAGGGGCATGAAGGACGAAAACGCCCTCATGACTAATTAGACCATCATTGATGACTTTTATGGGATTTAATTATAAATTACTATTTTTTCACTGTATAATTTATTATGAAAAATATATAAAAAGAACGAAGGAGGGCTTATGTTGCAGGCGATACGATTAGCAGAATCCCAGCTAGTCAAATATAAGAAACTACATCTGAGGCAAGATAATGATATACTGACTACTGGGCATGTGTGGTGCTACCTAAAATTCCCACCCTTAATGAGGTATTGAAAATTTAACACAAACTTGGTGAATATTTGGACAAGCTATTGGAGCATTAGATGATCAAGTGTACAAATCGCGATCATACGATAATAAGCTAGAGTTGAGAATGCCAGAAACAACCAAGTCACAGGGAAATAAGGGTTCACTTCGATCAATATGAGGAACCAAAGAATGAATAATTTAGTTCCAAGGTATGTTATAATTTACGGTAGAAATAATAAAAAATTTACCGACAGGAATAAACGTAAAAAGTCAGCAAAAAATCATAAACATAAACATAGATGTTTATCCAGGAAAACACCTAAATCTGGGGAAAAACCCAACCGATGAAATTCCATTAAGCATTGGTCAAAATCTTGGCCAATCCAGTCAAGTGATCCTTCGCCGCTCACCTCCAGGCATTGATTACAATGAAGTCTTCCCAGCCTTTTATAGGCTCCATTTCATGCAATACCATGGGATGAAAAGCATGGGTGCACAATACCATGTGCCCCAAAAGCACTACCATTTACCTTGTTCAACATTGACTCTATCTCGATTCAATTTTAGCTAACAATTTTTCCCTTAAACTTGACTTGGGGTTTATTGACTAAATCCAACCAAAACTGCTAAGTGAGACAACTCCACTCACTCTAGATCTTTCCCCCTCAAATTTTTACCCAAGGTAATTGTTAAATTGACATCCCCCCTATCACCTAAGTCTAACCTAGACTCTACCAGTGATTACTCAGGGGTACGCATGCCATACCAGGTCTTAAAACAATATGCCCATTTACATGTAAAAATTAACTCCATCATAATAATTAATATTTTTTTTTATTGCATTGTTACTCTCTTTGTACGTACGACATCAATGTCCATATAAAAAGAACCCATCTATTGGATTACATGGGTCACCAGCAGCTGTAACTTCTAGTCCTCTAGGATTTCTCTTTAGATACATTGTTCATCAATTAATTAACCCACATACACATATCCTCTCCATACTTTGTTCGTTTTCATTCTAATGCTCTCTTAGATTTATATTTCTTCAGCGCTATGATTTGCACCTATGTAATGTTCATTACAAAATTCCAAATAGAAACTTTGAAATGAAGCTCGCCTCTCACAATGTAGCCATGAATCTCCTTTCCCTCTCGCAAACTTCCAAGCTCCTGCATGTCGGTAAAACCAATGCAACAATTGTCTAATTAGGTTTTTCATCTTCAACCTGGATCTGTCGGAAACATTCCAATGCTTCACCATGATACCCATTATGCACAAGTAAAGAAATCATGCAATCCATGTGACCACATATCGTTGGCACATTTTATCAAACACTTGGTTTGAATCCTCCACAGAATGAAACGTTACACAACACTGTGAATGTGAATAACTCTGCAATATTCAAAACCCATTTGAGGCATCACTTAATAGTTGATCCAATACTTACGCTTCATTATTTCCCTGTCCTCCTAGGCGCGATATCTTGATTTGCCTTTCATGGGCGATGCAGTGATTCAAGCTCACACTTTCCATATTCCCAGGTTCACCATTATTTCGAAGCTGTGAAGTTCTCCCTCGAGTTAGTGGAACTTCACTTAACATCAGAAACATTCGCAGTTTGAGGCCTTAGCTCGAGGCATGTTTTATATTACATGTCTCAAAACCATATTTCTCACCATGCATCACTTGATATGCAGGGTTGAAATGCCAATGAAACTTTTTATGCATTCTTGAACTCTACCAAGTATGATGTCCCCTTATCTTCATCGATCTTCACCATCTTTGGCACTGCAACAGCATTCGACAGCCAAAGAAATTTACCAGCATATGCATCACCATCAATTATCTCAATCGCCCTGCATCCAATGGATAATGTAAACCTCGATGAGGTTCATAGTTACAAGATTCATCTTGTGTATTTTGTGCTCGTAGACCTCTGACAGGCCCATCTCTCACAATGGGAATCCATCACCCTATAATTACACTAGATCTAATTAGATCTATCTTGATCCAACATCTTCACAACTAGATATGTTCTGATCTGACACAATTAAACAAATTTCAGACAACATCCAACATCTTCACATTGGTGGTTCCCATAGCCTTTTGAGAAGATTTCCTGATCTCCTTCCACACTGATATTCTATCAAAATCGACCTTCAATACACTAGAAGGCATACAAAATCATAGCTTTTCTCCTTTCAGTGATTTCACCATGCAGAAAATAAATTAGATTTCCATCTCAACGTGCTCATCCATGTTACTCTCACGAGAGCACTCCTCCAATGGGTTATGTAAATATTGATTCTCCTCTACACCATACCCTTCTACTCCTGTGAATGGAAAACCTCATCCTATTTCACAACAACACCTAGCTTTGTATGGATAGATCTGTGAAACGCTGCATTGATTTCTCTATTCAGCGGGCCAATAAAACCCTTGGCTGCAAAAGCATCCCTCTGAAGAAAAATATGGTTCCGATACCATTTGTTATAATTTACGATAGAAATAATAAAAATTTTACTAACAAGAATAAATATTAAAATCCAGCAACAAATCATAAACATAAACAAAGATTTTTATCTAGGAAAACCCCCAAATCTGGGGCAAAACCCAACCAATGAAATTTCAGTAAGCATTGGCCAAAATCCTGGCCAATCCAGCCAAGTGAGCCTTCACCACTCAAATCTAGGCATTCATTGCAATGAAGTCTTCCCATCCTTTTATAGGCTCCATTTCATGCAATACCATGGGCTGAAAACCATAGGTGCACAATACCATGAGCCCCAAAACCACTACCATTTACCCTAGTTAACATTGACTCTATCTCAAGTCAAGTTTACCTAACAAGGTATACACCCTCTAGGGAACTCTCATTGAATACATGTGTTCAAATTAACAGAATAGGGCTTAAGAGAGTTAATTAAATGATGAGTCTTGACGAAAGGAATAAGGAAAATATAAATATGATTGATAGAGACTAATACTAGGGCTGATGAGGGGGAAATAAGGAGATAGATGGACTTAATACTTTCCCTATGAGAGAATAATGTGTGACGTTGACCTGATTGTTCTTCACGCGATTCCATAGGGGGTAGTCAATTACAAACACAATGCAAGATAAAAAAAATACAAATGTGGTAAACACAAGATTAATGTGAAAAATGGAGAGAATAATAATATACTATAACAAGAAAAAAATACGTTGTGAATCTACTCCGTGGATATAGGGGTGAATCATCTATAGTTATTTGAACAAGGGTGACTCAATAATGCTACCATATGGAAACTTCCCAACGGGTGTGATGGTAACACAAGTAAATAATGGTTATTGATGACAAAAAAAGACACATAAGTTGACACGTGTATAGACAAATTAGTGCTAGTGTACGAGTGAATCATGTGAAAAGATTCAATTTTAATAAGCAACAAAGAGAGACCTCATGGAAAAAATAACTTCCAGGTGAAGTTCCCCTAAGGTGAAGAGAGAACCATTATAGATCTTGGTGAGACTATTATGACAAACTATAAAAGGAATGAAAGAATAATCAATCATACCTAGAAAAGCGGTGTTTATGTTGAGCTTGATGTTAGTCATCTAAGAAGGTGGTTATGGCAGTAATCACAAGTGCAACATATTTCCCTTAGCATATGATGATGGAGGGGATCGATCATGTATGCTAAGGTCGTAATGATTCCCCTAGCTCGATGTGTATGCAACATGCAATGGAAATGTTTGATGTAATTAGAATAATGGATTCCCAACAGTTGTATGGATGTAAATAATGTGTTTTTTTACTTTGTGTGTCATAAAAATTTATTGTTATGATTTCATTCTTATGGGAATAATAGATGGAGGATGCATTAGGACAAATTAAACAGTTTATTTTCAATATCGCAAGGAACTACAAATATATGTCAAAGGGGTGAAATTCTTGGGTTCGCATATATGGTTTCACCACCATACAAAAGACTGGATTTGAATATAATGAGATTATCCTCACCTAGATAACACTGTGTTTTAAGAACACCAATGTCTAAGGGACTAGGTTTTTAAGATAATATGTAGGAATTATTAAGTGTATCATACAGAGGGTGATATGGAGTAGTATGGGACTCTAGAGAGGCTTCATGATATGGAAGAATGAGACTAGATTCAACACTAGTAGATGGACTAAGATAGATAGGGAGTATTTATTGTTGTAGACCATCAAGAATGGGTGACTAGTTACCCAAAAATTGTGTGGCAATGTAATGGCCACAAGGTGTATGTGGCTTAGATACTATATTTCATGTTAAGGGGTGCATGAATCAATCATCATCATGTGATACGTAGTTCACATATAGACCTTTGTGGAGTGGAGATAGATGATGAATGGATTGAAAGTGCATCAATGTTGACAATGAAGTCTCTTCAGAAGATGGATATAAAGTAACACATTTAGACACTCCCAACAATTCTAAAGAAGTCATTCACATTGATAATTAAAGGTATTAAATCTGTATAGAAGTGTCAAAAATTTTGACATCAGGATGAGGAATCATCATAGTGGTTTGAGCAACATCCAACCCTAGAGATGAATTGTTTCCAGGGGCTGCAATTAGAGAACGAGAATGGTCACTACGAGCAGCATACATTTCACAAATAATATATAGAGCACCACAAAGATGGTAGAGAAGATGGAAATTTTTTGGATAATGACCTTACATATCACACAAAGTGAAAGAGTTATTTTTTCATAAAGGTTTATTTTTCTAGGTGAATTTAGGTGAGCTGTATTGAACCTCTATGACATTAGGGTCTAGATAAACTATGAGTTCTGAAATCATTATTTTCATTGGGGAAGATCAGGGAAATTATTTATTTCATGGTGATGAACATTATATCAATATCATAGAGGAGTAATCTTAGGTGGTTGAGAATGATTGGTTGCAACATGGAACAATTTTTCCTCGTCACCCATTTTCCAGACATTTCCCACTCACAAGATGCTTTCACAACATAAGTAGATTCTTGATGAGGTTGTTATGGAACTAAATCAAAGGTATGGGTGGTGGAAACTAGTGGTATTGGAATTAAAGCCATGTATGACTAATTACCACCAATATATCTCCTTGAAACAAACCAAAACTACATTATTGTGAGCTGTGACGCTTTCCATGCGAAAAGAGGACACTTTTACATTCTTCAAATTGGGACTAGTAAAAGTATGCTTTGAAATTTGGATGTAGGCCAAAATTTTTGGAGGGGGTTGCACCAATGAAAACACCACCATAATCATTTATTTTTATAATTTCATTTCATTTATTTAGCTCTCCACTTGAATATATTAACCTTGAAGAGATAATAGGTAGTTCCAACATGCTTTTGAAAGCCCTAACATGTTCTTGATATTAACTATTTTTTAGTATTGATCTGAATTTGATTGTTAGTTTTGTTGCACTAATATTAGTTTCAGATTTATATTAAAAGTGTTGATGTTTTCTTCTTGTACAAGGGTTTATTGAAGTGTTTATGATTGAAAAACACATAAACTTGTGGAGATTAAGTTTAATTCATGAACATAAAAGCATGGAAACTAAATGTTGAACAACAACATATAAACATAGAACAAACCATGAAAATTGAATCAATAATAGTTTGTTTGGATGAAGGATTTCACCCCTCCTGGGCTACATATCCTTGGTCCAGCTTCCATGGCATGGGCCTTTGTATTAGCTTAAATTGTGCAAAAATTATATTTATAGTCTCATGTTGCCTCTGCAACCTACTTGAATGGCTCAAAAACTTCAAAATATACAAAGAATGACTTTTAATGATCCAAAATTGGTCAAAAATTGGTTCAATTATGGAAAAACGAATTTCCCTACTATTTCTCCTCCAAATCTGGAAAGAATCCAGCTAACCCCACTATATTTGGAGAAAGTTACCGAAAATGGCGTTGTCACCAACTTTACTGCCAATTTAAGTACGGATTAACCGACAGTTAATGAAGACTTAATTAAGGATAAGCACTTCATTAACCATGGAGTTATCCATTTTTTTAAAAGTGAATTAGATAAAAAAACAAAACAGGCTTGATTACCATATTCCCCGTGCATTAGTACTAATGATCCAAGTTTATTCTTTAAACTTCCCGCCAGTTTGTTTGGCCTCTGCCACGGTCATTTTTTGAATTCATATAGGAGGGGGCTGGCCCATGAGGTTGGACAGTGGGGCTGGCCCCCTTAGAACCCCCGTCGTCAGAACTGCTAAAACATAAATAGCGTTGGTGACCTTAATGGTTAAGAACCATTATAGATTGTGGTTGGTAAGGTGGAAGACTAGCATGGGGGAGGTCATGGGTTCAACCCTGACCCTCAGACCAAAGTGTTGATACACATTGCAATCCATGAACCAATGGTTCAAACTTTGGATTATATCCATAACCTCGGTCTGCTCCCCATCATAGTTATAATGTAATATCCCCTTTTTAGGATTTGTTGCAACAGGGTCCAAAGGGACGCTATATAAGAAAGCTAATGAAAAAATAAGTTGAAAGAGGGCTCGGATCCCCTTTTTAGCACGTTAAACACTTCACTTCTAGAATTTGAGCCCAAATAAATGACTCTAGATGGGTTAGTTAGATCTCCCCAAACTAGGTCCCTTAGAGAATGCTCAAAGAGAGAGCCTACAGTAATATAGGAACACAATCATAAAATCTGCAATTCTGAATATAAAATAAGAGGGAAATGTCATGCAGACAACATTATATTATTATATCAGCAATAATATACAAGAAAATCATGAGGGACAAGTCACTCAAGCTATGAGAACCAATCTCCAATGATCAATCAAGGAAATACATGAGTTGTTGCAACTGCACAAAATGTCGGAGAGCAGTGACTGCACAGTCTCTATGAGAGTAGTATCTAATGAATAAATAAAAAATGATAATAAGGTTGAAGGATAAAATAAATTCCCAAGAATGGAAATATGGGTTCCAATACAAGATTTCTAGCCAATCCAGGAGGGGTTTCTAGAAATGCCAGATAATATACAAGGGGAAAATTAACTGCTAGGGTTAATATGTCACTGCAACACTGAATAAATATGATGAGGCTATGGAAGATATGAAATATGGATTTCCATCATCCAATGGTGCTCTTTAGTATAAGGTTGATCCCTCTACCCAAGAACAATCCTCCCGATGAGCTCAATGAACTCCCCCAACACTTCCTGCATAAAATAACGCAGTTTAGGCCCTAGGCTACGCTGTGAGAGATGGTGAATGGTTGGCCTGGAGCCAAATATCTGAAAATAATCTTGGGATTCTCCTCTGTTGCTCCTCCACTTAATAGAGAAGCTCTCCATCGAAGAACAAACCAAAGAATGACTCTATGAGTTCCTCTGTTGCTTCACCTAGCAACACAATGTTTTCTACCCAACATGAAAACGTTGCAGCTGTAGGAGGAAGCTTGGAAAAATTCCAGAATGAGGAAATGTAGCTCAAATACCCTCTCCTTCCTTGAGGATGAGGTAGGGATTCCCGACTGGGAACACCCTTGTGCTCAAGAACACTACAACCCTGCTAAACAACCTGGGGATGAAAGTCTTAGCAGACCCAAAAAAAATGATAAGATAATGTATAATGAAAATGGGCTACCATATTTGTAGGTTTTAACCCTGAAAAAAATTTATCTACACACAAATCTTATAACAGAAAATAAAAAATAGTGAGAGCATAAAACATAAAATAGATAAATACAGAGATTTTCCCTCGGATCCCAAATCGGGACGACCAGCTTGATATTTCATTATATTCCTTTTAGTGTTACAACACACACATATATATATATATACATGCCAAAGCATACATAAACCCTAATCCATTAACCCTATATTAGAACATAACCGTAGTTCCCTTGATCGGATTTACAAAAATACCAGGGGCCAAAACCATCGTACCCCAAAACAATGTGCAAAACCATGCACAAAACCATGGGTGCGGACTGTCCACCGGAAATTAAGGACCAAAAATTTTCGCCAGGGCACTGCCCCGGACCCTGACAAGGGGGGCTACCATCCCCCCTGTGACCCCCTCATTGTGCCCAGCTTAAAGGGGGGGTGACATTACCCCCCCGCACGTGATTAGTCGTGGAAAGAATATAACACATACCCAACATTCTCCCACTTGTTGTTTTCTTTCCACAGGGGGCCATAAGAGACCTTAGTCATTGGCCCAATTCTTCAATACCCATTTTTTCTCTACACCAAGAAAAATTTTGACTGCTCACAGAATTCGTCAATGCATCTGCAACATTCTTCAAAGTGTTCACCTTTACCAGCAACACCCTTTTAGCCTCAAACATATCTCTAACAAAGTGATATTGAACATCAATGTGCTTTGTCTTTGAATGATAAGTAGGTTTCTTAGCCAAGACAATTTCACTTTGGCTATCACAGTCTATCCTTATAGCTTTCTGTACCAACCCCATACTTGAACACATTAATTTCAACCAAATTGCCTCCTTGCTTGCATGAGTGGCTGCCATGTATTCTGCCTCTGTAGTTTAAAGAGCCACTATAGATTGTCTTTTACTCATTCAACTGACTGCGCCTCCAAATAGGCTAAACACATACCCACTTGTAGATCTTCTTTGGTCCAGATCTCCAGCCTAGTCTTCATCAACAAATCGATGAATGTCCAACATTCTTTCTAATCCTGGTCTTCCCTGGTAGCAGAAGCCATAATCACTAGTGTCACGTAAATATATGAAAACCCACTTCACTACTTTCCAATGCTCCTTTCCTTGGTTTGACATAAACCTGTTCAATACTATCACTGAATGTGCAATGTATGGTCTAGTACATACCATTACATACATCAGGATACCCACTGCACTTGCATATGGAACTTGGGACATATCCTCCTCTTCTTCTTGTGTCTTGGGACACTGTTCAGCAGACAGCTTTACACCTACAAGAATAGGAACATTCACCGGTTTACTATCCTGCATATTGAACCTCTGCAATATAGTCTCGACATACTACCTCTGGTTTAACCAGAGCATCCTCCTTTCCCAATCTCTCTTAATTTCCATGCCCAAAATATAGTTTGTAGCACCAAGATCCTTCATGTCGAATTTGAAAAACAGTTTGGTCTTGAAATATTGGATAATTTTTTTGTCATTTCCAATCAACAACATATCATCCACATACAAGACCAAATAAATAACATGGTTACCAATTAATTTAAAATAAACACAGTGATCCTCCTTGCTTCTGGTGAAGCCAAGTCCCCATATATAGGTATCAAATTTCTGATACCACATCCTTTGTGACTGTTTTAACCCATACAGAGAATTTTTCAACTTGCATACGAGTTCTTTCTTACCCTTCACCATAAATCCTTCAGGTTGCTTCATGTAGATCTCCTCTTCTAGATCCCCATGAATAAATGTTGTCTTCACATCCATCTCTTCTATCTCAAAATCAAATGCAGCAGCAACAGATAAAAGTAACTTTGGCAACAGCAGAAAAAATATAACTCAAATCAATTCCCAGCACCTAGGAATAACCTTTTGCTACCAACCGAGCTTTTTATTTCTCCACCTTGCCTTATACATTCATCTTCTTCTTAAACACCCATTTTCTCCTGATGGTCTCCCTTCCAGTCGAAAACTCCACTAGATCCCATGCCTCATTTTTGTGCAAGGATGCCATTTCATCAACCATGGCCTCCTTCGAGAGTTTTCCATTCTCTGAATCTACTGCCTCCCTGACAGTTCTAGGATCATCATCAGTTAGAGTTAAGGAAAAAACTGAATGGAAAGCAGATGGACTATACCTTCATGGTTGCCTTATTTCCAGAACTAATCTTCTTATAGTTGGATTTTGTGGCTCTTCATCTTTTGAATATTCTTCCGCTGTAGAGTCTGATTCATACTCCTTTAGCTCAAACTCTATCTTCTCAGGTTCCTTTGGTATGAATTCATGTTTAAAAACATATTTCACCTCTCTAAACACCACATCTTGGCTGTACACAACCTTCCTTTTTTCCGGGTTCCAAAGCTTGTAATCTTTTAAACCATCCTTATACCCAATAAAGATACACCTTTCATATTTATTATCCAACTTGGTCCTTTTCTGCTTTGGAACATGTACATATGCATAACATCCAAATACCCTTAGATGTGAAAGAGAGGGTTTCTTACCAGTCCATACCTCATGTGGAGTCTTATCCTCCAACACTGATGAAGGTGATCTGTTAACCAGATAGCATGCAGTCTCCACTGCCTCTACCTAGAATTCTTGTCCTAACCCAGTACCACTGAGCATGCTTCTTTCATTTTCCATCAGTGTTCTATTCATTCTTTATACAAATTCATTTTTCTAAGGTGTGTATGGAGTAGTCTTCTGCCATGTTATACCACACTTCTTACAGAACTCTTCAAATTTCTTCTTGTAGAACTCCCCACCATTATCTGTCCTCAACGCCTTTATCTTCTTCTCTGTTTGGTTTTCCACCAGAACCTTAAATTCTTTAAATATTTCAAAAGCTTTAGATTTGTTCCTCAAGAAATATATCCATGTATTCCTTGAGAAGTCATCTATGAATGAAATATAGTACACAGACTTTCCCAATGATGGAACTGAAACAGGTCCAAAAACATCACTATGCACAAGTTGTAATATCTTGTTCACCCTCTTAGCACCAGAAGGAAAATTTATGCGATTCTTCTTCCCATATACATGATGTTCACAGAAATTGAAATCTAGAGAGAAATTAGACATACCTTCTACCATACCATTTCTATGTAGTATCTGAAGGCCCTTCTCTCCAATATGTCCAAGCCTTTGATGCCATAGCATGGTCTTGTCTCCAGAGACAACTAGGCTTTCCTCTCCACTTTCAGGAACCACAAAACGGTTACACCCATCAATAACAATGCTACCTTGTATCTTTTACATAGTTCCCATCCGAACTCCCCGCATTAATAACAGTGCTCACCGAAGCATCTTGCAGGCATCTTTCTCGAACACTGTTTTTACACCTACATCATCCATCTTGCTTACAGAAATCAGATTTCTGGCCAATGCAGGAATATGTAGAACATGAGGAAGTGTTCTAATCCTTCCACCTTGCAGCTTTAGCTTCACCTTTCCACATCCGACGACTCTGGCCTTCCTATCACCCCCTAGGAATACATCACTGCCATCATATTTCTCATACTCGCAGAACCACTCTGAATGGGGAGTGAAGTGAAAGGATGCACCTGAGTCAATCAACCTTGAAGAAGAAGAAGCCAAATACACATCCCCACCTTCATCCGCGGTGGTTTTTTCCTCTGCAGAAGGAGCATCATCCGATCCATTTCCTTTCTTAGGAGCTTTAGATCTGCACTCCCTTTTGTAGTGCCCTTCCCTTCCACATTTCCAACATACCTTTACAAACTTTCCAGGAGATTTAGATCTCCCTCTAGATTTAGATCTCCCACTGAAAACCTTATTCTTGTTTCTTTTTTAGGACCTTCCTCGTACAGATAAGGCATCTCCATTCTAGCCCTCCATATTTCTCCGTCTCATTTCCTCCGACAGCAAGGCTAAGATAATGTCATCAAAATTCAAGGTAGTTGTATCGCTACCCATTGCAATAACCAGACTGTCCCGAAAATCTGGTAGAGAACACAAAAAACTGATGCACTTATCTTCATCTGATATTTTAATATCAACAGATGACAGCTGACTTACAACAGTATTGAAGACGTTCAGATGCTTTGTCACCGAGTCTCCATCCTTCACCCTCAGGTTATACAAATTTTTTCGCATGAAAAATATATTCACTAGAGACTTAGATTGGTACAAAGTCCCTAGCTTTTCCCACAAGGTCTTCATTGTAGCTTCCCTAGATACATTCAACAATACTGAATCTAAGACACACAACCGTATTGTGTTCGTAGCCTTTTGATCCAGTTTCTTCCAGTCTTCCTCTGTCATTGCAGTTGGTTTAGTACCCGGATCTACCGCGATCCACTGATGTTTATCCGCCAGCAGATCCTCCATCTTGAGCTTCCAAAAACCAAAAATTTGACCATTAAATTTATCGATCTCTATATTTCCGCTACTTGCCATCCTCTTTCACCGCAAGAATCGATCTCGCAAATCTCCCACTGAAGAGGGTCTACCACAGGCCTGAGAAAAAAAACCCCTCAGTAGTAAAGGCATCCCCTTGAAGCTGAAATAGCTCTGATACCAAATGTAGGTTTTAACCCTGAACAAAAATTATCTACACACAAATCTTATAACAGAAAATAAACAATAGCAAGAGCATAAAACAGAAAACAGATAAACACAGAGATTTTCCCCTGGATCCCAAATCATGATGACCAACTTGATATTTCATTATATTCCTTTTAGTTTTACAACACATATATATACATGTCGAAGCATACATAAACCCTAATCCATTAACCTTGGATTAGAACATAACCGTAGTTCCCTTGACCAGATATACAAAAATACCAGGGGCCAAAAACCATCATACCCCAAAACCATGTGCAAAACCATGCACAAAACCATGGGCGCGGACCGTCCACCGGAAATTAAGGACCAAAAATTTTCACCAGGGCACTGCCCCGGACCTTGACAGGGGGGGCTACCGCCCCCCCTATGACCCCCCTGTTGCACCCAGTGCAAAGGGGAGGCTATTGCCCCCCTTCTTACCCCCCGCAAGTGATTATTCTTCGAAAGAATATAAGACATACCCAACAATCTCCTACTTATAAATAAAATGAACTCCTCTCACCATGGGTCTCATCCACACTTGCCACCTAGCTCATGCAAGTGGAGCCTCCTCTAAAACTGTGTTGCCTTGTCATGGAGATTCCTTCTCTTGGACAACGTTGTTGACTTAGTCAAAGATGACTAAATCAAAGTGATCCCGATCATATTCACACCCTTAGGTTTTTAATCCAATTGCTTATTCACCCTCCTTTTAGACAAGGAGTGTTATTTCTCCATATAAGGGGGTTAATGGGTCTCCTTACCCATTTTATTCAACAAAATAAAAATATGCTAACTACAATGTTCCTTTTAGCTTGAGGCTAAAAATTGGGAACATTACAGTCCTCCCCTCCCACATGTTGCTTGTCCTCAAGAAATTGCATAGAGAGAACAAAATTTCTCCCCTTTCTTCTCTTGTGGCCTCCTCATCAACAATCTCCACCACTTCTCAAGATATGCTGCAATAAATCTATCATCGGATGCTTCCTCCCAAGTATGCAACCCAGAATGGTGCTCATCATGGAAGGATAGAAGGTGTAGGTGGAAACATTCTTTCTATGCTATGGCCTCCTCAAGTTAGGAGGGATGACATGCATGGGAAAATCTTGTCCCCAATGGTGATCCTCTCATCCATGCTATCATCCAAATAAATACCTCAAACCCTGGTTCATGCAATGTGTTGGGGCTGAATGGAGAGTTGGGCTTTTGATTCCTAAGATGTTTCTCCAAGAAATGGTATTGCCTACAAGAATGGCCCAAGCTTCCCTATCAATTAAATCAGCCATGAGATGCCCCATCAAATTCTCCAAGTGGTTTTTTCCCCAAGAAGAGAAAAGTAGAAATGTGGCAATCATGGTTTTCCCATGGTGTCTCCTACAATATAAAAATGTACAATGGGGAGAATCATGCTCCCAATGGGTTGTACATCCAATTCTCTACAAAACATTCTCCTCATAAGTGTACAAATATCAGAAAAACAAGGAAGCAATATGCAATAAAAACAAGCTGTCATAGGACAACCGGAGAGTGGTTCATAGTTCCACTCATGGAACTAGCGTAGTGCACCTTTGGCCTGCATCAAAACATAAATTAACAAGTGCTTTTATAACCACTTGTTTGCTGCCATAGAAATCTCATAAGATGAAAGTATGAAAGTAAAAATTAGTGCCAATGGTGCACACCAAGAAGTATGTGGCTTCCCCCACAAACCATCATGAAAATAGCCACTCCCATTTCTACAATGGGCCACAAGTACATCATAATAAGGAGAATAAGGGGATGTGATCATCCTTAGCTCACCAAGATGCTGATGTAAAGTAAAGAAAGGTAAATCACAATGAAAGTATGTACCTTCTTTACCATGTACTCTGGTCCTTGAGCTGAAATGGCTCATCTGAATGCTCTCCCTTACCTCCAATGAGTCGGGGAATGGTTGTGCCAACCTCGTCAAAATAATCCGGGCTATGCATCTGTACATATGCTAATATATATCATGTTGGATTCCCTCCCAATTTAACTCCCCTAGCAAAGCTGAGTATGCATCAAAATGCATAACTATGAAGTCCTCATGTGTTGCATGCAATAGTTTCTCCTTGAGGCTAGAATCTCTAGTCAAGAAGATCTTGCCATTGGTATAGATGACCATCTCATCAATAATGTAGCTATCATATCCATGTGGTTCATCCAAAATCATGCATGCACCTAGATCCTTGGAGTATTCTACCAAGAGTTGAGACCTCCAACCTGGTTCTATCCTCCTTAGAGACAACGCCGATAATCTACAATGTGATGTTCTCCTCATGTTGTTTCTTGCTACTTTGACATCCCTCATGCCAAAGTCCTCCCCCAATATGCTGGCATGCCTATCATGCAGCTGCTCATGCTCAAATAGTAATGGTGACCCTTGGAAGTTGGCCTCCCATGAGAAGCTGTCATCCAAAAGGAATCTCCCAATCCTGGTCAGTGTAAGCACGAGTGACCTCCATCTACTCCCATGTATGAAAGAGTCCTCCCTCAAAGGAAGAATCCTCTGTCTCTCCAAATTTTAGGAGTATTCATCCTCTGCAACCTTAACCTCTCCTGAATCCAAGAGTTGTGAAGCCCAAAATAAGATGCCTCCCATCAATGCCAGATCCGGTGGCCTCCTAGGTGGGATGCCTCCCTGTAGTGAGACATCAAAATAAGAAGTAGACTGTGTATATGAGAGGAATGGATGGTCCCTCTCTCCACTGCGCAGTGCAGTCTCTTTCCTATGTGAAGAAACTCTCTTCAAAAGATAAGGGTGAATTCTAATTCCCTCCGAATGTTGATCCTTCACCTCTTCTTCCCCATCCATCTCACAATCATCCAAGATTACTATCTGCTACTCAGGATTTGTGACTAGGTCTCCACATGTAGTACCCCTTGGAATCCCTTCCATAGACACAAGGACTTATCTAATGGGAGAAATGGCTCCCATATCATCTCCATGTGGTGATGGATCTCCCTCCAATGATACAGCAGTGTGGGTTCTTCTATGCACATTCCATTCACCAATATGCAATTATGCCTCCTCTTCAATGAGAGACCATGGAATTCGGTCTTCTTTTGGAAGAAGGATCTTCATATTATCACAAATGGAAGAGTGCCCTTCATACAATGGGGTCTTTCCTCTAGCAATTCATCATCCAAGTTTTCTTCCCCTCTAGAAATATGGAGTGGAGTTCGTTTCATGTTTTCCTCCAACTCATGCAAGGTGTTTGATCTCTTAGATTTTACACATGATGATTCACATTGGTCTTTATCAAATCCCTTCACCAAAATCTTAGTGAATTCATCATAGGCTTTTATATTTGCATGATAACATGAAACAGAAATGTTAAACCACCAATCATGGGCCATAGCTTTGAGATGTAGTGCTGCTGTAGTGATGGCCTCCTTGACTGCAACTTGGTGTAGCTGGAAATATGCATCTAGCTCCTCCACCCAAGCTGTGGCTTTGCACCTTGCTGATCCATCGAAATTAGATAGAAATAATACATCTCTCTTCCTCCCTTTAGGGCTTCTAGATCTTGATCCCTTGAGTCTGAAAAACTCTTGGAAGTCCAAGTGCACTTTGAATCTCCATTATTGAGATTCATACTCACAAATAAAATCACTCAAGGTCTCCTCCCTTGGTGACTCATCTTCCTCCATCCTCCCTGCAGTAGATATGGGAAATGTACTGCGTTGTGGATCTGCATGTGTGGCTGAATTATCACACCCAATTTGGTCACAACTAGGGCTTGCTTCATCCACAAAAAATCTCAGAAAATATCTCCATTTTTCCCTTTCTATCTCCTCAAGGTCTTCAATGATACCCTCCATGGTCTGGAAAAGAAGAAGGGAGACCTCCTCTTCTGTCATTCCTCTTTTCTTGTTTCCTCTGTAAATATTCTATTCTTGGATATAAGCTCCTCTTTTTGATAGCATTAAATCTTGTGCATAGTCTGAGCCAAGATTGATGCTTCGATACCACTGTAATATTCCTTTTTCAGGATTGCTCATCAATCAAGCATCAAAAACGAATTTGCAACAAAAAATGAAATAAAATAGTAAAATGGACTCTTTTATCCCATATATTAGTCAATATACATGCTAAATACAATATTAGAGCTGAAAAAGATCAAACTAGTTGGGTTAAATAGATCTCCCACACCTAGGATTGCCAAAAAGTGTTAAAACCCCAAGACTGCAAAATGTTGGAGCAGCTGCTTAAGGGACTGTGCAGTCTAAGAGAGGGTTTACACATAAAATCATAGGAGAAAAATATATCTACTCATTTACTGATAAATAATGTTGAAGAACAAATATCTACTCTCCTATACAAAGTACAAAGGAAACTAGCAAGGGTTTCTTGTCAAACACTCTACATATAAAATGGGAAATCCAGTAATTTACTGAATAATCACTGAAATAATAAAGTAAATGAGTGTAGAAGGATGAAATATATCTGATATTCTGTATATCCATCAAGGGATTCCTCCCATGAAAGGATGAACCTCTCAATCACAAGGAAACTTTGCAACGGAGCGACCAAACCATGCAATGAACACTGCCTCCAAAATAACCAACTCCCTAGTAGAAAAAACACTGGGAGGGTATGGGAAATGTGTTATCTGATACCAAATATCTGAAATAATTCCTGAAGCTCTCCAAACATATCTCTCAAGTGAAGGAAATCTTCCTCTAATGAGAAACTAGCTCAGAGACCGGGATTCCAATCCCTTCCACTGTTGCACCCAGCAACACTGTACAATCTCCGGCAAAGCTATGCTGATGAATACGGATGAAGCTTGGCCTGAAAACCTGATTTCTAATAATGAATACAAACTCTCCCAATGAGGCTCCTCAAAGGAAAGAGGTTGGATTCCCGCCCGGGAACACCGAGTGCTAAACAAAATTGCAACTTTTCTAAGCAGCAAAGCAGCAACTAGTCTTGGCAGACAAGAATAAGAAACTAAGACATGAAGAATAATGCTACCATCCTATTCCTTATGTAAGACATGAGTTTTCTTGCCCTTGACCCCACTCAATTAGGTTACCTCTAACCCAAGTTACATCTCCCTCCAAAATTGCATTATTCATCCTTGGATTCCTCCTCCACTAAAACTACGTTGTTGACTTAGTTGAAGAAGCTTGAATTTAACCCTGTTCACACATGGAGGTTTCTTATTGAGCTAGAAAGAGTGTCGCCATTTCACATTTGGATTATTTTATCCATCCTTAGGAGACTTATGGGATTTTCTTCCCATTTATTCACTGACTAGAGCTGCTGCTAACTCTAATGTTCCATTTAGCTTGGAGGCTAAAATTTATGAACATTACATATAAACCTTCTCTTATAAACATGTTCACCAATTTAAAAATATATATCCACCCTATATGTATCTCTTCCATAGTAGATCCATAGGTTAATATAATATGTTCGCAATATATAGCTCATGTTCATCATCAATAATGTGATTCTTGTCCAAAAATTTAAACCATAGGTTAAATATATATTTAACCAATAATAGATGTCTTTCAACCTAATTAAATAGAGTTAGACCTTAGGATATAATGTGAAATATATATTTTACCATATCACATGTCCCCAACATTAAAAATATGAATTAATTTGGAAATTTCAACAACCCTAAGGTTGGATGGGTCCACCAAAGGGGGAACGTGGTAGCCCCTGGCTGCATCACGTGTCCAGCACTGGTTGGACTATTCCAACCTACAAAAAATTATCCTTCAACCTTAGGATAAATGTAAAAAAAATTTCAGTTCCAAAATTCATTAGCGAATTTGATTTTGACCATTAGGTGAATTTTGAGGTCTAAAATGGACCTCCTAAGAAAAAGGTACAACAAAAATAAACATTATAAGGACAAATAGGACTCAATATGATGTTTTCAACAATGGGGGATGATTCACCTTTTTATGTAAAAGGGTAAAAAGATTAAAAAATAATAAAATAATAAGAATACTTTTGCAACTCATATTTTTGCCTTATATCCCTATTAGACTCCTATATTTCACAGTATCACAAAGTGACTGATTATTGATTAGATTTATTATACTTAAAATCATATTCTATGGCTATTATTTATTTGCAGAGAGTGAAGGGAAATCTTGATTTTCAAGAGCTTCAAAAGAACCTATGTGCCTTTCAACTCGGAATAAGGGGAAAATGTTGCTGATAAGGAACAAAAAGTAGCAGAAAGGAGAAGAGAAACATTAGAATCAAAGAAAGGAAAGGTATCAGAGAAGAATTTAAGGTGGAAAAACAACAAAGGCAGAGTCATGAACATGTTGGGAAGTCTCATGAAGACATGGGTCGAGTAGTGAATGCTAAGAAGGTCAAGTCGTGAATGTGGGGCAGGCTATGAACATGAGGAAAAGTACTAAATGAGTTAAAGTATTACATGAAAAACTAAGAAAAGAATGGACACGACCAAAGAAACAAAGTTGGTAAACCACAGCAAGGAAGTAGGGAGGAACGTTGGATCTAAGCATCAATCAACAGCAGAGATTAAATCACATACCACATATCGTCGAGTTTCACATTTATAAGTTAAGAAATATAAACTATTTAATTTGCAATGCGATAAGTCACAAAAACTATGAAATCTGAAGCGTGAAGCTAACGTGGCAGACGACGTGCCTTGGACTCCATAAACTGTAGTTATTTTATGATGACGTGGTGATGACATCGTAAGAATATATGGGAGCGACATGGTAGTGACATAGCAAGGTGATGTGGCAAGATGATGTGGACCTGGCCTGCATACCGCAGATTGCAGATTGCATAGGATAATTTTATGGCTAAAAATTTGTGAAGTGGGATAAAGAGGTCTGGATGTGATGTAGTTTCAAAGGAAAAATCCAAAGCATTTCAAATCTGTATGCAGAGCCTTTTCTATGTTAAACAGCATCAAAAAAGGAAAAGGAGATTACAACGTGAAATCTATGGAACGTGAAATGCGATGCACGATGCCAGGTGGGACTTGATCATAATCGTAACTCTCAAACTGTAAAGGACAACCGTGGGAGGTAAATTTATAATTGATGAAGTGTGATGTGAAATGCCACTGGACCTGATTGCAAATGGAAATCATAAATCTTGAAGGATAGTTGCAATGGTTCATGATAAAATAGCCAAAGTGCGATGTGTGATGCGGGCGGGGTTCGATCAAAATTCACGCATCACAAGTTTTAAAATATAATTATAAAGGTAAAGTTAAAATAAAATGAAATTTGAAGTGCGATGTTCACGTGAATGTGATGGCATCACAAGACTGAGGCCTAATATTTTCAAGTATGGGAGGATGCATTTTGCACGTTGTTTTATGAAGAAATAGGCCAAAAAATGGCATGAAGGAGTTATGGTAAAATAAGGACTGACAAGGAGTGAACACAAGAGGTGGAGATGGGAAAAGGGCATTCATGTAGAACTATATGGTATACAAGTAAAAGCAGAAAAGGCAGTAGAAAACATCAACATTGTCACCAATCAATGAAAAGTGGGCAGCACTACACAAAATTTGATTCCCAAAAACCAGTTTTCTGAAAAACAGAGCTAGATGTCACAGTCACCATTAGCTAACTCTTTGTGACCATCACAACCACCTAAAACTTTATTGCTTGATATTCTGAAGAGCCATCGAAGCATTTGTATCTACAAATATTTTCCCATAATTAATTCCAGAGGTAGTGTTATTTTCAGTGATTTTCTGTTTAGGCCTTGCATGGCCACACTTGTTTGTTTTCTTCTAAATTGTAATCAATAGAAGGTTAAAAAGTAGGATAGGGAAACCAACTTAGTTTTTGTATAAATAATTCATGCATTAACAGTATTAAAGAGGCCAGAAGGGGAAAAAACCATTGTAATTGACTCTGCTGGTTGTAAGCACTCTCTTTTTGATGAACGAATGAGTATTGATGCTTTCTGAATTCTTGTGTTATGATCTGTGGTGAAATGCTTCCCTTATTTAATTTTTCATTCTCCTGTTTTCTCATACTATTTTATTTTCTTTACTATGGATAGAAATTTTTGTGTAGGATTTACCATGCGGTCCCTTACTTAATCTTGAAATAGTACATTATGTTTTCCTTTGAGACTTGGATGTTGAATTTAGAGATGGTCTGCTCCACATCCACATTGAGCCATCGAAATGGAGAATTAAGAGATGGTCTACTCACTGTTCCCATTGAAACTTAATCTCCTCATATTTTCCATCTCATCTGCTGTAAAGATCCATCGACATGGCTAGCTTTCTTGGTTTCACCTGACCTCATTTGTTCATCCATTTGAATATGTTTACACTTGTCTAACTCCATATCCCAATGGCCCCCTTCTGTTGCCTCAACAAAATCCTCAAACAAACCCATATGCATTAATAGGTAGCCTAAAATGCCCTTATAAGCAAAGCTATATCTAATAGAGAGATCCCTCTCTGAGTCCAGGAAGGCTAGGTCCTAGCCTCCAAAGTAGTTTGATGTTTCCCCAGTGGTTCTGTCTTCACCCTTGGGAATTTATGGGGTGACAACATAATGGCGACTCCGCTGGGGATGAAATTTATCTTCCTCGAAAAGTATTTCAATGTTCAGATATGATTACTGATGGTGGATTGTGAGCAAACACAAGTAGGCTACAGCTATCCACTTGGTGACTCCCTAATTCAAAGAACCCAACTTTTGAGCATTCATGGCGACTCCACAACATACTGAATAGAATTCCTGTTGAACAAGATGACAAGGTTTGTGGCATACCTTCTATCTAGAGAAGTTTTAAATGCATTCAGGAATCAATTATCAGAATTTTAACATGATGAATATTTCCTAAAGGTTGTTTTTCTTATTTTGAAATCAAGAAAATTTACTCCTGAAGCTAAAACATGTTTTCCAGAGATAGTTGTTGAACGATATGAAACTGGTATTGAGCTTTTGAATTGTCATATACAGACATATAATTTCTGATATCCTAAAGAATTCTTAGAAAATCTTCCTTCCCCTAAGCAAGAGGAAATTGTACTACCTCTTGACATACATATTGAGGATGATTGTGATTTTAAGTACCAAAATGAAGATGAGATTTCAAGGTTTAATACTAAGGATATAACTCATCAGCTAGTCATTGAACACCTAGAAGAAAATATTATACATCATGCTTTTATTGATCCTATAGAAGATTATATGGAGGTTCTTTTTAGCTCAATATTTCAAACATGTATTCTCTATAAGGATCAAATATACCACCGGTTTCCATTTCATATTATAAATTTTATTACATGGACACATGATCAAGTTATATTTTTGATTTTCCTGACCAACAGTCAACCTGTCCATTTGTTTCTCCTGTTACTTGACTAGTTGCACTGGCATTATTCTATCATTTAGAAAAATAGAAATTTCAGTAGGGTAGGATAGGTAGGTATGAAAATAAGCTCAGTACTTTGAGAGATTTTCCAGCTTTAGTTCCAGAATGTTGTTTTGTTTTATGTTCAAGTGTGTTCTAGACTTCATTTTTGCAAAGAGTGTTAGATTTCAGCTTGAAGACTATCAACTAGAGAGGTTTTGTAGCAGACTAAGTTTAAAATTTGGGATCATGCCACTAGTCTATAGTGTTCTTGACACTTCCTAAAGGAGATGCCATCCACAACTGGAGCCAGTATTAGACTCCCGTATTTCATAGTATCACAAGGTGACCGATTATCGATTAGATTTCTCATACTGAAAATAATATTTTATGGTTGTCATTTATTTTTCAGAGAGTGAGGGGAAACATTGACTGTCACGAGATTTAACAGAATCTATGTTCCTTTTAGTTCAGAAGAAGGGGAAAATGTTGCTGATAAGGAACACAAAGCAGCAGAAAGGACAAGAGAAACATTAAAATCCAATAAAGAAAAGGTAGCAAAGAAGTAGTTAAGGAAGAAAAACAACAAAGGTAGAGCCGTGAACATGCTAGGAAGACTCGTGAAATTTTTTGTCAAGTAGTGAATGCTAAGCTGGCCAAGTTGTGAATGTGGGGAAAGTTGTGAATGTGAGGCCAAGTAGTGAATGATTCAAAGTAATCCATGAACAAAAAAGAAACGAATGGGCATGACCAAAGAAACAAAGTCGGTAAACTATAACAAGGGAGTAGGGAGGATCGTTGGATCTAAGCATCGATCAATGATGGAGATTAAATCACATATCACATATTGGTGAGTTTCAAATTTATAAGTTAAGAAATCACAAGTTAAACTATTTATGTTGTGATGCGAAAAGTCACAAAAAATGAGAAATGCGAAGCCTGAAGCTGACATGGAAGATGACGTGGCCCAGACCCCACAAACTGCAACTAGTTTATGATGACATTGCAAGATGATGTGGTAGTGACATAAGAAGGTGACATGGCATGATGAAATGGACCTCACCCACATACCGCACATCACATATCACACAGGATAAGTTTATGGTTAGACATTAAAAGTTGAGAAGTGAGATAAAGAAGCCCATATGCGATGTAGTTTCAAAGGAAAAATCCAAAGGATTTCAAATCCGTATGCAAAGCCTTTTCTGTATTAAATCACATCAGAAGTGGAAAATGATATTAAAATGTGAAATCTATGGAATGTGAAGTGCGATGTGTTATTCCAGGTGGGACCCGATCGCAATCGAAAATCGCAAACATTAAAGGACAACTACGGGAGGTACGATTTATAATCGCCAAAGTGTGATGTGCGATGCCGGTGGAACCGATCACAAATGAAAATCATAAATATTGAAGGATAAGTGAAATGGTTCCTGGTAAAACTGTTGAAGTGCGATGTGTGACATCGGTGGGGCCTGATCGCAAAGCACGCATGGAAATTTTTAAAATATAAGTACAAAGGTAAAGTTAAAAGATAGAAAAATGCAATGTGCGATGTGATCCCAAGACTTAGGCCTAAATATTTTCAAGTCTGGACAGATGGAGTTTGTATGTTTTTTTACGAATAAATAGGCCAAAACACGTCATGAAGGACTTATGGTAAAATAAGCCCCGAAAAGGAGTGAATGCGAGAGGTCGATTCGGGCAAAGGGTGTTCAGGAAGAATTGTATCATATACTAGTAGAAGTGGAAAAGGTAGTATAACACATCAACGTTGTCACCAATCAATTAAAAGTGGCCAAACCTACACTAGATTTGATTCCCCAACACCAATTTTCTGAAAAATAGGGCCAAATGTTAGAGCAACTATTGGTTACCTCTTTGTGACCATCACATCCACCTCCAAGCTTATTGTTTGATCTTTTGAAGTGCCATCGAAGCATTTGGATTATTGATCAGCGTTTGTCATTGATGTCAACCCAAGCAGCACCAGGGGCTAACCCAATATTGAATGGGAATTTTGACCTATCAAATTACTATATTCTGGTTCAAGAATGATTTTTATGGTTTCTACTTGTAGAGATGTTTCCGTTGATATATGGCACGCCACGTAATTCTTCACGGTTTGAGAGATATTCATGTTTGAAGTTTATACCCCCAGTTAGTGGGCTAAAACCCCATAGGGTTGTGGCATGGGTCATTGAAAAGCCATAATTAATATTTTTTAAGCTCCTTAAATCCCTCTCATGTTAACTTGTTGAAGCCCCTCTCAACCTAAGCATTTATATAAATTGTGATCCTCATTTCCTCCTTATGCAAGGGATTTCACCATCTAAAACAGATCATCATGGAATTTTCGCTCTAAATTTTTTTATGCGAATGTTTAGAAGCTGAAATTTTTATGACGCAAATAAAAAATCCTGAGGAAGTTGGTCTGAAAATTTTAGATCAAGGTGCATAATATTTGTGGAGATATGATCTGTCGAAGTCAGGGTTTTTGCAGGCTCCTAAAATTCATATCAAAGAAGTGACCTTGGTCAAATCGTCATAAATCTCTCTCTCTGAGTATCAGATTGGATTTCCATAAAAAGGGTGAGATAGTGCATATACTATAGGTTTCTCTCTATCAATTTCAGAGCCGAATGAAGAAACAGTGACACGTGGCATGCTGTACAAGTTCACTCTGCTAAAAAAGTCCATAATTAGGGCATTGTGAGAGATTGGGTATAAATATCCCTTGAAAAATCAAAATTGGGTCAAACCCATGGAATTGGAAGGATGACTAAAAGGACTAATACAAAACCAAAAATCAGATATTGGGGATATGAAATAATAGAGATACACCAGATTCAATATCGAGCTCCTAGAAGGCAAGAAAAAGCTAGATCATGAGTTGTCAAGGGCTGCAAAGGACCAGAATTTCTAGGGCAGAAAAGTAAAGCAAGGTGCAGTAGAGGGTAGCATAACAAGATCAGAAACCAAGGTGCATAATAGCAGCAAGAATTTTGTCACATGAAGTCTTCAAGTGGGCAACACTGCATACAATCATTGTAAAGGTATCATTGTACTAAGTCATTGTAAATACATTATTGTAAAAATTGTACTAGTGTCTATCTGCCAAGAGTTGAAGAGGCAATGTCAGGTGGTATTGGATCATCAATAGGTGGTTGTGTCATATTTGGGGTTATGTTATAGTGTGTCTTCTTCTTCTACATCATTGTATATCATTGTAAAGTGGACCATTTTCCCTAGTACGGGAGTCCATTCTTATTTTATTCTTCTACAGGGTGGTTGGGTGGTGCTAGGGTGAGTTGTAGCTCATCGGGTGTTGGGGTATCCGTTTAGTTAACTACTGAAGAATCTCGGGCATTGGAGCATTCATCCAGTTGGAGCTAGAGAAGAATGATTTTCTAGATTCTAGGAATTTGGATCTTTATTTTCAATTGGAGTTGAATATTAAAGAATTAATAGAAAAGCATTAGGTGATTTTTGTCTCGGAGTGGGTTTCAACCTTAAAAATTGTGTGTATTTGTGTTCCTTTTGTTTACTGCTATCATTGTACAGACACTGATAATAATTGAAGATTAACTAATGCTCTAATTAAAAGGAATACTGTTTCATCACCACCCCTCAGTATTTCCAACATGGATCTCTAAAGTGTTGCCCATAATTAATTCCAGAGGTGGTGTTGTTGTTAGTGATTTTCTTTTTAGGCCTTGCATGGCCAGACTTGTCCATTTTATACTAAATCACAATCCATAGAGGGTTGTCACGTAGAATAGGTAAACCAACTTAGGTTTTTAATAGATATGGCATGCATTAGCAGTATGAAAGAGGTCGGAAGGGGAAAAAATCATTGTACTTGACTCTATTGGTTCTAAGCAATCTCTTTTGGATGAATGAGGGAGTATGTTGTTTTCTAGATTCTTGTGTTATGATATGTGGTGAAGTGATTCCCTTATGTAATTTTTCATTCTCATGTTTTCTCATACTATTTTATTTTCTTTGTTGTGGATATAATTTTTTGTGTAGGATTTACCATGGGGTACACTGCACAGTCTTGAAACAATACATTATGTTTTCCTCAAAGACTTGGATGTTGAATTCAGAGATGGTTTTCTCTACATCCACATTGAGCCACTAGAATGTAGAATTCAGAGATGGTCTACTCTCTATTCTCATTGAACCTTAATCTCCTCCTATTTTCCATTTCAATAGCTATAAAGAGCCATTGAGATGGCTTGCTTGCCTCATTTCACCTGACCTCAGTTGTTCAACCATTTGAATATATTTGCACTGGTCTGACTCCATATCTTAATGGCCCCCTTCTGCTGCCTCAAAAAAATATTCAAAGAAACCCCTATGCACTAATAGCTAGCCTAAAATTCCCCTATAAACAAAGCTATATCTAATAGAGAGAGCTCTCTCTGAGTCTAGGAAGGCCAGGTCCTGGGCTCCAAAGTGGTTTGATACTTCCCCCATGGTTATGTCTTTCAACCCTCAAAATTTATTAGGTGACAAAAATCCCAAAGTTTTAACTCAAATTTCGAGTAGGAGTGCTCGTTGGATGAAAATTTTAATTACTCATCGAAGGAGCACCCATGTTACACACTTTTGATGGACCCTTCTACACAAAAAATGTGAAATACATGAAGAAAACATGATTGTAATCACTTTTTTCATCTATTTCTCATTTTTCTTGTAGCAGGGTCCATCAAAATTATCAAACATGGGCTGTCTTTTGATGAGGATTTAAATTTTTCATCCAAAGAGTACTCCTGCTCGAAATTTGAGTAAAAAATTTGGGATATAAGTTGAAAATACAAGTTGAAAAAATAATTTTTTTTTTCCCTATAAAATTTGATGATGTCATCAAACCTTATTTTATTATTTCCACTATTATTTTATAATCTCTTTAGGAGGCGCATTTTATATCTCAAAATTCCCCTAATGACTTGTCACAGTGTCATTGGGATAAAATTGGAAAATATTCCGTGGATATACTTGGAGTGCTGATTGGGCTACCATGTCACCAATCTGTCATTGTTCTAAATTTTTTTTACATGTTTGGGAAAATGGATAACAGGTCGTAACGTCTTCTTCCATTTTCATATTTTAATGAAACAAATTACACCGGAATCCTAGTGATGATCCCTACGCGTTTTTTCTGGTTTGAAACATTTATGGGAAATTTCTTTTTTCAGCAAAATACTGATCCTATCATCATTCAGCCCCATTAGAAGCCCTTTAGACCCAAAATGATACTATCAATTATTCATAATATGAGGGTACAACTCACTCACCTTTCAATCTCTGTCCATTTGGCCTTGGAAGGATTTTATCCCTTGAGTCCCACTCTAGGGTATTCGACTTTCCCTCTTCTTGAAGTTCTTGTTCTTCTATCAAGTATGAGATCTTGTTGAAGTTCATCAAGATATTCTAGTGATAAATAATTTATTGATGGAAGCTGAAAATTCTCTCTTTGATCATCAATCAAAGGAGGCTCAAACAATCTCAAATTTTCAACATTAACGAACAAATATATTTACATATAAGGAGTAAAATCCAGCTTAAATGCATTTCTACCGATCTTTTCAAGAATTTTACAAGGAATATAATAGATTGTCTTAAGATTTTTACCTTCCACTTCAAATATTTCTTTGCTGATATATAAACAAGATTCATCTTCAACCTAAAATTTGTGATCAACGTGATGTTTATCATGCATTTTCCTTGTGGCTCCTTTGACTCTTTTCAAGTTGTTCTTGCATTGTGTGATGTACCAACTGAATTTTCTCAATTAACTTCCTTTCCTTATCTATTTCACTATGACCATATATGGTGACATATTTCTCAAATATGAAGTCCAAAGGGGATCTTCGCAAGTACCGAAGACATGCCTCAAATGGTGATGTGTTCGTCGAAGAATGCTCTACCATGTAGTATGCATGATGAATGTAATGCAATTGTTCATCCCACAACTTGAGATGTTTGCTGCAATAACCTCTAAGAAGATGAATGACTATCATGTTAACCACCTCGGACTGACCATATTTTTTCCAATGAAATGTTGTACTCTTCTTCAGCTTTGTTTCCATCATGTCCCACAATTTTTACCAAAAATTCCCAACAAAATAGGAATCTCGATCACTTAGAATAGACGTAGTAAGACCAAAATTAACCCATACATTTTGAAAGAAGAGATGATTTTTTTGTTCAGCTCTAATTTGTTTTTTACATGGCATCAAAAGATATATTTTTCTCAACATATCTACAACAACATACAAGTATCATGAACTTTCCTTGACATTGGAAGACCTCCTACAAAACCCATTGAGATATTGTCCCAAGGATGTGAAGGAACCAGAAGTGGATTGTACAATCCAAGTTTCCTATTACTAGGCTTAATTATTGCACACAAAGAACATCTTATAATAATATGAGATACACTATCAATCATGTATGGCCAATAACAATACCTTTGGAGATTTTCTCCTGTCTCCCCTACAGAAAAATGTCCAACAATCAATGAAGTGTGTGCATCCCTTAAGATATTGTTCCTTTCTACTCATGGAATACATAACTTTCCCAAGTGATAAAACAAACTGTTATGCACATGATAATCTGACCCTTCAATTTTGTTTCATTGACTCAAGATTTCATACACATCTTGAAAATTACTATCATATGCATATTTTTTTAATGTAACTTTCATGCATAACTGAATTGTGTTTGAGTATAATAGATGAATTTACAATAGGACTAGAGAGAATATCAACTAAGTTATTGTAGATTCTGCTTTTATACATAACCAACTGAAAATTTTGAATAAATCCCATCCATCTGAAATGTCTTGATTACTACAACTTTGAATGTAATTGTAACTATTGCAATGGCTGATGGTCAGTATGAATAATGATCTCTTTCGCCATCAAATAGTGCTTCCATTTCTTTACACATTGTGCCAATGCATACAAATCTTTTTCATAGGTGGGATAGTTAGTCACAACTCCATTAAAATTTTCAGAATGTAACAAAATAGGCTTATGAAATGAAATAGGCTTACCATGTTGCATGACAACTGCTCCCATGGAATAATCATTTGAATTTATTTGGATATCAAATGGCTATATAAGATGCGGAAGAGCCAATACCTATGTTGTAATGATTTTTTTTTGAAAGCATTGAATGATTTTTTCTACATATCCTCCCAATGGAATACTTTCCTCACACTGGTCAATGCATGTAATAGAGTTGCAATTGAGGAAAAAATAGCAATGAATTTCCTCCAATACTGTGCTGCCCCAAGAAATATTCTTACCTCTGTAACTGTATTTTTCTTGGGCCAGCTCAAAATGACCTATACCTTGGAAGGGTATATCTTCAACTCACCTCCTCTAACAATGTGTACCAAATACACTAAATAAGTCTTTCCAAACTCACACTTCAACATCTTTAAAAATAATCTCTCATTTTTCAAGACATCAAGTACCATGTTCACATGCATGACATGTTCATATCTTGATTTACTAAATATAAAAATATCATCTAAGTAAAAAATGACGAAGGCATATGAAAATTGTCTTAGAACTTGATTCATAACTCTCATGAAATTTGTTGGAGCATTTGTTAGATTGAATCGCATAAATAGCCACTCAAACAATCATTGTCTAGTTTTAAATGCAGTTTTCAAAATGTCCTCCTCAGATATTCTAACTTGATGATAACCACTTTGTAAATCTAGATTAGTGAAATAATTTTCATACCTTAACTTATAAATAAAATCATCAATATGTGGGAGCGGATATTGATTCTTTATCGTAACTTTATGCATTGCACATAAATATATGCACATGTGCCAAGTCCCATCCTTCTTTGGTACCAAAAAAAATCGGTGAAGCACATGGTGAAGTAGATGGGATATTTTAGGGGCTAATATTCACAGGTGGGCTAATTTTCTATGTTTTTTCCAAAAAAAATATTCGCCAATTTCCAGTTTTGCTAAAAATTATTCACCCAAATATTATATCATAAAATTATTTTACCTTTAAAATCGAAAAATTTTTATAGAGACTATATAAAATCGTTAGAAATTTGAATATTTTTACAACCATATCACTAAAAAATTTATATTTGGCATGTTAGGGATTAGTAAGATTCACGATGGTTTCTAAACTTTAAGATAAATTTCCATCCTTAAATTTTTCCGTCATGGGTGTATGATACCTTTGTTCAATAATTATTTTAAACCCCCAATGCATTTCAAGAGTGTCTCTTGGGAATTCATGTTTACTCCTAACAACAAAGCCCTCTTTCTAAACTCATGGGTATACTCTTGAACTATTTGGCCCTTGAGTTTCCTAAATTTTTTCCAACTCATAATTTTTTTTTCATATAGGCTAATGGATAAAAACTATCTTTTAATTAAAGAAATAAACTCAACCCAATAAGTGGATATCTTACCATCGATTCACATTTCATCTTGAGTCTTTTCTTCCCACCCGACTACTGTTGCTCCTTCTAGCCTCAATGAATGTAAATGGATATTTATATTGTCCTCTTGTATATTATGAATTCTATAGTATACCTCCAATTGACACACCCAATTGTCCAAATTATTTTCATTTACCTCACCATTGTACATGATAATTTGAAACATAATATCTAATTTGAGTAATGGATTTTTTCCTTTGGGGGTTTTTAAATGAGTGTTGGTGGTTTTTGTTGTGGAAATGGAAGATGATGTTGATGAAGATGATGAAGATGAGGATGGTGGATATGGAGGTGGATTTCCTCCACTACCCTCTGAACTCGTATGTTCATCCCTCTTATCATATGAAGTTCTTTCTCCATGTGGAGGCTTATAAACTTCTCCTCCCCTTTCAGCAGTGAATGCATCAAACATGATTTCAACCATTCTCTTAATTTCATCGAAGTCTCTCTTGACTTATTACTCTTTTCAATTTCCTTGATTCTCTCCAAAACCTGACATGATGGCTAAGGATTGAAGTTCAGTTTCTGATGCTTTTACCTATTCAATCAACTCAGCTTCTTATGCAATTTGTACCTCTTCAGTCTCAAATTTTGGAGATAGAAATTGAGGTGCTTCAAGTCTAGCTATGAGTGGAACATTGGGTGAGGATGATGCTCGATCAAATCTCCTTCTTCCG
The DNA here is from genome assembly GCA_034641835.2 of Pinus albicaulis. Taxonomy (NCBI): domain Eukaryota; kingdom Viridiplantae; phylum Streptophyta; class Pinopsida; order Pinales; family Pinaceae; genus Pinus; species Pinus albicaulis. The sequence goes on along the minus strand of JAXQQM020068703.1, from coordinate 9,252 downwards.
GTCCTAACCTAAAGACTAGCAACCAATAGCTTATCTTCTCCTCTCTTCAACATCAACCTTGAAAGCATCACAAAATTTCATCTATTAAACCCTTCTCGAAAAATCTCAAGGAAAAAAGCAAATAACCTTTTCTCTCATACCATATTGATATAAATTTGATTGTTAGTTTTGATATGCTAATATCAGTTTTAGATTTATATTAAAAGTTTTGATTTTTACTTCTTGTACAAGGGTTTATTGAAGTGCTTAGAATTGATAAAAAGGTAAAATTGTCGAGATTAAGTTGAATTCATGAACATAAAAGCATGGAAACTAAATTTTGAACAAAAACATATAAACACACAACAAACCATGACAATTCAATCAATAACGCTTTGTTTTGATGAATTTCACCCCTCCTGGGCTACATATCCTTGGTTCATCTTCCATGACATGGGCCTTTCTATTAGATTGAATTATGAAAAAATGTTGTTTATAGTCTCGTGTTTCCTTTGCAACATACTCCAATGGCTGGAAAACATCAAAATATACCAAGAATGACTATTCCTGAGCAAACATTGGTCGAAAATTTGCTCAGTTATGGAAAAATAATTTTCCCTAAAATTTCTCCTCTAAATCTCGAAGGAATACAGCTAATCCTACTATATTTGGAGAAACCCGCCGAAAATGTAATTGTCACCAAATTTACCAATAATTTAAGTGTGGATTAACTAGTAGATACTGACAACTTAATTAAGGATAACTGTGTCATTAACTACGTAGTTATCCATTTTTTTTAAATCAAATTAGATTAAATACAAAAAATTATTAATTAGCATAATCGCCATGGATTAGTACTAATGATCCGGGTTTAGTTTTTAAAATTCTCACTAGTTTTTTTGGCATCCCCCGCAGTCATTTTCTGAAGTCATATGGGAGGGGGTTGGCCCACAGGGATGGCCCCCTGCGAACACTCGTCGTCGGAAATGGTCAAACATAAATAGCATTGGTGAAATTAATGGTTGATAACCATTGTATAGAGTGGTTGGTAAGGTGGAGGACTACCGCAGGAGAGGTTGTGGGTTCTGATGGGCCTCTAAAATAGACATAAAATAAGGCCCATCTAGCCTTTCTTGGGCCCATATACGTTCCTTATGCACATAAAAGGATATATTAAATCTATACTTCTATAATTAATAATGTTTTCTTATGCTTTAATATCTTCTTAGGAAGGATCAAAGGTAGTTGCATATTTTTTCCTAATATTGGTTAATTTTGTAGAATATTGTGAGAATATTTGGCAGATTATACTGGTTTGGAGAAGGCGATGATTTAAATACTTTATCCCTCCCATTACATGTCAGGATTGGAGAATAAATGAGAACACCATCAGGAAATTAGGGAGAAATATTGGAGAGATTCAAGAGGATTATTTCCCCTCCTTAACTCTCAAAGGTAGCCAAAGGGTCCACATGAGATCCCCCTTCAGCAATTATAATTTCAGAGGAAACCAAACAACTCAAGACCAAGTGCACTCAAGCCATAATTCACTTGGTGTCTCCGGAAAATCAAATTCCAAGAGGAAACCAAGCAACTGAAGATGAAGGACACTTAATATATGTTTACTAGGAGTCAAAGTGGACTAAATCACCATTTTCAAGGGACTTGTCGGTAGATGCTGTGGAGAATAAATAGAGCAGAGCTAGAGCTAGCACTTAGTTAGTTAGTTGGCTAATGAATTGAGTCGAGTCGCTTCTTCTTCCATTCCATCCGACTTCCATTCCATTCCATTGGATTCAATTTTTTGTTGTAAACCCATTAGGCTCTGTTAAAAATTTTATGGATGTAACATACTGTTATTTTTTATGAAATGAATAGAGAGATGCCATTTTATTGATCTAGTTCCAGAGAGCTGGGTTTCTGTGTTAGTTCCCAACCCATGTGCCTCAGCTCCTCTGTTGTTTCATTCTTTTCTTTCATGTGATTTAGTTATTTTTTCTTCTAATTATTTAGCTAGTTTTCTGGTATTTTTATTGATGTTTTAGTTTGCTTCCCGTTGTCTTTTGCTCTAGATTTAATCTACATACCGAGTGGTAGAATAGTTGAAAAACTCCATAAATTTTTGAGGCCAGCCTTCCCCTCTCAACTCTATCAATAGAGCATGAGGAGGGTAGAACTTTCCCCATAGACCAAGAATGATTTCTCTCTTATGATTTATTAGAAATAGATTAGATCAGTGCATGTATTTTCATGAACATATTATGTGCCTTTCTTGCATAATTAGGCAGGTTGATTGCAGGTATGGGAAGCATATCCCAGGAGAAATTTTCCTACACTTTCCACTTCATCTTCTATCCTCCTTCAACCTCTGTGTTACGCTCTCGAACCTTTCCCTTATGCCTCCACTCCTTTTTTTCTCTCATCACAGTTACCGCGCCCACCTTTTGATTCATAAAAATACTTAAAACCATTCAGCCCACCTTATTACTTTACTTTTATTTTTCCTGACTAATTTAATGCGAAATGCCTAAAAAACCATTGAAACTCGTCTTCCACCTTTCCTCATTGAATTCCCCACTACCGTACCTCATAGATCGCAAATTGTGGCTTTTCCCTTTTTACTTAAGACTTAATGCTTCTAAATACCGATTGTGATATTGCAATCATTCTCCGCCTGTGGTCCCACCTCCATGTTATCCCTATCGCAATTGCATCCCCAAGTTTTTATCTCATCACAAATCAAATCCAACACTTTTATTTGGTTTTATTAAATATTTCCAAATTGCAATATTCTAATATCGCATATCACGCTTCGCAACAGTTACCACATCACAATTCGCAGTTTGTAACATTTACCTCATCACATTTCACGGCTTTATCTTTGCTTCATTTTGCACTTGGCATTGTTCAGTGGTTTTCATTAATACGTATTTCTCTTTCCGCCGATTGCGATATCACATATTGAACATCCAATTTTTACTCCATCACACTTCACACTTTGCACATTTTACCTTTACATAATTCTCACTTCGCTCCCGCTCTCGAACTGCACTCCCACTTCTCTGCCATTGTACTTTTTAGAACATTTAGCTTCGAAAGCCTTTTCTGCACTATGATAAATTTTTATAGCGTTTACACCCCCTCTTTCCACTTGTAATCCTTGTTTCCTGTGTTAAGCCCTCCATTAGCCCCTTTTAGCACTTTTTCCCCCAAACTGCAAGAAACACCTTTTAAATTTTAGTTATATAATGAATAGTTTCATGCTTAGAAGCATGGTAGCATGGTAGATAGATCATAAGATAAGTTAAGTGTGGTTTAGAACTAGTTTCATTCCTACTATTCCATTTCAACAATATAGCTTAGTTTCTTTTTAGTCATTTCATTTTTTGCAACTTAAATTAGTTTCATTCCTGTCATTTCTCTTTTGCAATTTAATTTGTATTCCTTTTGTCATTTCCTTTCTACAATTTAGTTTAGTTTCATTGAAGTGTGACAAAATTCACTAAGAACCCTTAGAAATAGCACCCTTTCGTAAAGTGGAAGAGGATGACATGAACATAATGCATCTGCTGTGTATATAGCACTGTCACCTCCAATTTTGTATGAACCCTAGATTGATAAAGTAAATTAGGGCATCCCCTAGAGTTGTAACACTCTTGGTGCAATACTGGGGCTCAATAATTTTTGGCATCGTTGCGGGGGAGGTGTTTAGTAGATGCTTTGATTTTGTTTTAGAATTCTTTTTTTCTTTCTTTTATTTTCATGTCATTGTAGAAATATTGAGAAAAAAAAAATATGATTTCATGCCTCATAGGAGTAGGGATACTCAGAAAAAATATTATCTAATGCCAACCCCACCACTTGACCACATGGTGTAGTAAGAACCACATCACCATACACTTTTTAAGGAAGAAGAGATGTATGGATATGATGATAATGAAGAAGATATTATTTGGTTTCCCATTCAAGATATGGACATCATTGTACCTATAAAGAACATCCCTCCATATTTCCTTCCCAACTTCCATGGTATGAGGAAAAAAGATCCTGAAACATTTCTCTTTGAATTTGAGATACTTTTTAGGTCTTATGGCTACTTATCACACACTCAAAAACTGAGATTGTTTCCTACAAAATTGAAGGATAGAGCTCTAAAATGGTTCATGAGTCTAGGTACTAATTCAATAAGATCATTGAATGATATGAAACATATATTTCTCGAGAAATATAAAGACTGTGATCTTAAAGACGAAATTTTTAGAATGAACCAAAAAGAAGATGAGAGCCTTGAGGATCTAATAGAGAGGTTCATGTATACTGTTAAGAGGGAAAAAGTGCATCATCTAGGATTTGACACACTAAAAACCCTCTTACTTAGAACAATTAGGAATGAGTAGTTTGATCTCCTTAATCTCATGAGCAAAGGAGATGTATATCAATTGTCATTTGAAGAAATTTTTGAAACATGCAAGCGCATATCAAGAGGAAGGGAAAGAGTAAGTAAATAAACATCAACATTGGAAAGGAAAGATGAACTCAGGAATTTTCTTGATAAATTAAAAAAATAAATTCTTAGCAATCTAAGTGAACAAGTAGAAATGTTAAGAATGCAAAATGAGCGAAAAGAAGATGATGATACTTTTTTTATCCATGCATAATCATATGCTACTAAATTTTTTTCATCATTCCCCGGGTTTAAGGAAGTTTACGAAGAAGACAATTGAGCAAGGCAATCAACAAAGAAGCTATGTTATGTAGCTCCAAGGATACCCTAGAAACCTAGTCAACTTGACAGGATGCAAGGATCCACTTCACAATTTCAATATTATTCACATCCATCTCAAACTAATTGGGATACGTTCCCTCCTTTGAAACCTTGGCCAAATCACCCCCAAAACCAATCTTGGCAACATGGTTGGCAAGGTCCTTATTGGGAAAATCCATAATATCCTCAATATTTTCCTCCATATCCTCCATACCCAACTCCATGCTATCCCTACAATCCACCTCCACCACAACCACAGCCTCAACCACATCCATCTAATATATCAACCCCCACTCAAATACTCGTACCACCATTTCCAAACCCACATCATGAAGTATCTCAGCCCACTTACAATGTGGAGGTATAGCACTACCAAACATATCCTCTTGATCTAAATGGTCTGCATCTTAGTTCAAGAAAGTTATTGCAAAGAAGAGACCTTATTACTATCATTGCAGGACAACCTCAAGAAGAAAGAGACTCAAATGAGGAGATCAAAGAATTACGTGCCACACTTGATGAACAACATATATCAGAATCAGATGTTGAGAGAGTTCTGTCATGTTTACGAGCATTTCCTCCATGTGTTCAAAAGAACAATAAACAAAAGGAGGAAGATATGACTGCCATAGTAGAAGAGGAAATCAAGGTGATCCAACTCAGCAAGTGAACCAGGGGCATCACAACTATATTGACATATGGTTCAAATAATCATCAAGTTGCAGCAACACAGTCTTCTCCAATAGTACTTGATACAATCCCAGTCATAGAAATTCATCTCTTATATTTAGGTACATGTCATAACATGTATTCCAAGTGTGCACCTCATTTTATTTGTCATATTGATGGGCAGATGGCTCCATTGGAAGTATTCCTATACTTGAAAAAGGTTTTGTTTTTTTCAAGTAGAGTAGGAAAGTGAAAAAAGAAAGAAAATGAGAAAAAAAGTGAAAAAGAATAAAATATCAGGTGAAAACCTCTTTTGAGGCATCTGATATTGACTCACTTATTTAAAAAATCCATGAGGTGGTCATTGGATTAAAGAAAAAAGAGAAAAAATAAAAGATCCTAGGTGAAAAACTCCTTTGAGGCACCTAGGCAGATCTTCTAATTGAAAACCTCATTGAGGCAACTAGTAGGCCTTCAACAAAAACAAAAAAAAGAGAGAGAAAACAATATATTTCTCCATGTATATATCTCTAATGAATATAGGTGCTCTCGAACCTTTGCATGCAAAAAACAAAAAGTTGGTACAAAAAGAAAATTTGGTCAACACTTTAGTCAAAGGTATTCAAACTTGTACTTCCTCCTCCTGCGCTCAAAAACTCCAAAAGGACCTCAAGAAGATTATTATATGGAGATTTAGAACAACTTCAATAGCCATATAGGTAGCTTCAATATCACATGCAAAAGAAAATCAACAGTAAGGCTCAGGTATGCGATCATCTAACCCTTTCTTCAGGTCTCTTTTAGCTTAATAAAACATTAAAAAGTGTGAGAAGGAAAGTTTTTATATAGCCAAAGTCAGTAACAGAGAAACCTCATCCTTATCCAGCAACTAGCCTCACTTTTTCCAATAAGAAAAGGAACAAGAAAAAATAAAAGGACTTGAGAAAGTGGGCAGTAAGTAGTTCATTGTAATAGAAGACAAGGAGTGCCAAGGGATAACCAAGGGTGAACTCAGTTCTCAGAAAAAAAAATTGTGAATTTACTTTGTGTGCAATAACAAAAGTAAAATAGAGGAAAAGAAAAGAGAAAATCAAATAAAAGGTGGACCAACCACCCCTTGGTAAGCAAAACAAAATTTCTTAAGGGATATGAGGACCTCCATGAAGCACCTACGAGAAGAAATGCAAGAAGAATAATAGGAAGATCAACTGGAGGAGCATCACATGAGAAAATAAATAGAAAATAAGATAAGTTAGCATGCATGAAGAACCATAAGGCAGGGAGGATGAACAAGTTTCTCAGAAGATGAGCAATAGTTTCAGTAGGGGGTGACGATCGGCCTCTAAACTAGAAATAAAGTAAGGCCCATCTAACCTTTCTTAGGCCCATCTACCTTCCTTATGGACATAAAAGTATATATTAAATTTCTCCTTATGCACTTAATAATGTTATATTATTCTTTAATATGTTATTAGGAAGTATTAAAGGTAGTTGCATGTTTTTGCCTAATATTTGTTATTTTTGTAGAATATTGTGAGAATATTTTTCATATTATACAAATATGGAGAAGGAGATGATTTAGGAACTTTCTCCCTATCACTGGAAGATCAAGAATGGAGAATAAGTGAGCACAACATTAGGAAATTAGGGAGAAATCTTGGAGATATTAAAGGGGATTGTCCGCCCTCCTTAACTCTGAAAGGCGGCCAAAGGATCCTCATGAGATCCCCCTCTAGAAATTCAAATTTTAGAGGTATCCAGCAAATCAAATTCCAAGAGGTAGCCAAGAAACTAAAGATGAAGGGCACTCAATCTATTTTTACATGGAGTCAAAGTGCACTCAATCACCATTTTCAAGGGAGATTTTGGTAGCTACCCTGGAGAATAAATAGAGAAGAGCTAGATCTATGAGTTATTTAGTTAGTTAGTTAGCCAATGAATTGATTTGAGTCACTTCTTCTTCCATTCCATTCCATTGCATTCGATTTTTTGCTGTAAATCCATTAGGCTCTGTTAAAATTTGTATGGATGTAAAAGACTGTTTTTTTTTATGAAATAAGTAGAGAGAAGCCATTTTATAGATCTAGTCCCAGAGAGTTGGGCTCGTGGGTTCGGGTCCAACCCATGTGGCTTAACTCCTATTTTGTTTCATGTTTTTCTTTAATGTCATTTAGCAAGTTTTTCTTCTAAGTATTTAGCTAGTTTGCTAGTATTTATTGATGTTTTAGTTTTCTTCCCATTGTCTTTTGTTGTAGATTTAATATTCTTACCGAGTGGTAGAATAGTTGATAAACTCCATAAAGCTACGAGGCTAACCTTTCCCTCTCAAATCTATCAATATAGATCTAGGAGGGTAGAACTTTCCCCACGAACCAAAAGTTCTTTATTGCTTATGATTTCTTGGAAATAGATTAGATCAGTGCATATATTTTCATGAACATATTTCCATCCTTTCTTGAATAAATAGGCAGGTTGATTGCAGGTACGAGAAGTATAGCCAAGGATAAGTTTTTCAACACTTCCCACTTCATCTTATATCTTCCTTCAATATTTGTGTTATGCTCCCAAACCTTGACCTTATGCCTCCATTCCTCCTTTTTTTCTCTCATCGCAGTTACTGCACCCACCTTTTGATTCATAAAAACACTTAAAACCATTGAGCCATCCTTATTCCTTTCTTTTTATTTTTCCCAACTATTTTAACGCTAAATTCTTGAAAAACCATTGAAACTCATCTTTCACCTTTCCTTGTTAAAATCCCCACTACCATACTTTGCAAATCACAAATAGCGATTTTTCCCTTTTCCCTTAAGACTTACCATGTTCGAACGCCAATTGTGATATTGCGATCATGCTACACCTCTTGTCCCACCGCCATGTCATCCCAATTGCAATGGCATCCCATAGTTTTTACCTTATCGCAAATCACATCCTGCACATTTTATTTGGTTCCGTTAATAGTTACCTCTCTTTCTGTCGATTTCGCGCTCCGCAACATTTACAAAATCGCAATTCATAGTTCGCAACATTTACCTCATCGCATTTCAATGATTTATCTCTGATGCATTTCGTACTTCATATCATTTATTCATTTTTATTAATACATACCGCTATTTGTGTTGATTACGATATCACATTTCACACATCGCAATGTTTACTTGGTCGCGCTTTGCACTTCATAGATTTTACCTTTTCACAAGTTGCATTTTTCTCTCGCTCCCAAAGTGTATTAGCACTTTTCCTCCATTGCACTTTTGAAAACATTCCACTCCAAAAGCCGTTTTTACACTATAATCAATTTTTACAAGGATTACACTTCCTCTTTCCACTTCTAACCCTCTTTTCATATGTTAAGCCCTCCATTAGCCTCTTTTAGCCCTTTTTTCCACAAAATGCAAGCAACACATTTTAAAGTTTAGTTAGATCATGAATAGTTGCATGGTTAGAAGCATGGTAGCATGGTAGATAGATCATAGGATAAGTTAAGTATGGTTTAGAAATAGTTTCATTCCTGCCATTCCTTTTCAGCAATATAGATTAGTTTCTTTTCATTCTTTTCATTTTCTCCAACTTAAATTAGTTTCATTCCTGTCATTTCTTTTCTGCACTGTAATTTAGTTTCCTTCTATTGTGTCCTTTCTGAAATTTAGTTTAGTTTCATTGAAATGTGATAGAATTCACTGAGAACCCTTATAAATAGCACCCTTTTGTAAAGCAGAAGAGGATGACATGAAAATAATACATATGTTGTGTAGATAGCACTGTCACCTTCAACTTTGTACGAACCCCAGGTTGATAAATTAAAGTAGGGAAGCCCCTCGAGTTGCAGCACTCTTGGT
>JAXQQM020066661.1:0-23172 GCA_034641835.2 Pinus albicaulis | reverse complement strand
ATATATATATATATATATATATATATATATGCCTCAGATATATATATATATATATATATATATATATTGCACTAATTTGGTTGATCTTGCAGATGAGATATCCTCCCCTAACTATACTGAGGTATATCAATTATATTTATGTTTTGGTTTAGCTGACATAGTATGCCTTGAAGGAAAAGCAAGCATAAGTAAATGTGGTAATCCTTCAGAGTTCATCAAAATTGAAATGGTAGGGGCCACTTCAGATCAACCATGGGAAGGATTATAAGACTAATGGGGCATATGGAAGTATATCTCATGGTGGGCATAGGTCAGACAGAGATGACACGATCAGAGATGGCAAGTTCTTGGATAATCCGGATAGAATAGGTGATGGACATAGGTACTATTCTAATTATGGTTTTCAAAGGCACTATGATCATCATCGTTATCATCCTTATAGGAGGAGTGACAAGGGATACTTTTCGGATAAGTTCAAGAAATCAAATCCACCTACATTCGATGGAGAGATGAAGAAATCACAGGATGTAGAAGCATGGTTTCTTGGTATGGATAAGCTCTTCAGGTTACATGATTATTCATAGAGCATGAAGGCTAGAATAGCTATGTTCAAACTTAAAGGTAGAGAAAATATTTGGTGGGACGATGTAAATAATGTTAGAGATATTTATGAATAGGAGTTGACTTGGAGTGAATTCGAGAGGCTTTTCAGGAAGAAATATTTTTGAGAGAGATACTACGATGAAAGGGAAAATGTATTCTATGATCTAAAGATGGGATCTATGACTCATGAGGAGTACACTAGCATATTTCTAGAGTTGTTGTGATATGTGCCTTACCTCAACGAGGAGAAGGCCAAGATTAAGAGATTCATCAATGGGTTGTCGGTAGCATTTAAGGACATGATTGATTCTGATGAGCCTAGAACATTGGAGGATTCCATATGGATGGTAAAGCGTTGTTATGAGCAATTGAAGCGTAGGTATGAGACTAAACAGGACTAGAAAGGTAATGATAAGAGTAAAGGGAAATGGGACAAGAAGCGAACAGGACCGTAAGACACAAGTAACAAAGAGAATGCAACACCACCTAAGAAGTTCAAAGGATTTGACAAAGGATAGGGAGTTCTAGCTAAGTAGAACAAGAATGATAATAGGATCCCATATGGTGTTAGACTTACGGAGGAGAGCATAGTAGGAGATATTTTCCACAACATCAGGGTGGTATAATGCAAATATATAGTGCATAGGAGGCATAGACAGTGGGGGTTGTTGGACAAAGTGTTTCTTAGGTCTATGCAATGTTGGATAATAGGCAGGAAGATCTTCAAGTGTCTATTATTGAGATGGATGGTAATCTTTGTGACCAATTTGTTTCTATTTTTATTGACCTTGGATATAATTATAGTAATATTAATCCTGACATGGTGGATAAGTATCGTTTGAAAAAAAAAGTGCATTCAGATTCTTGATTAGTGCAGTTGGCTACATGTACAAAGAAGAAATTTCATCATTGGTTAAGAGCTTTCGCTTTTGAACTAAATAGTATGCTTACATCAGAACATTTGAATGTACTTCCATTGGGATCATACAATATGTTGTTGTGTATGAATTAGTTATATCTTCACAATACTGAGGTAGATTGTTATGAAAAGGCAATTGAGTGCTTGGATGACAATGGAGAGCAAAGAATATTATGGAGTAAAAAGAAGGAAACATTAGTTAGAATGCTGACAACTATGCAAGAAAAGCACAATAGTAGGAAAGGGCATATGTTATTTGTAGTGCATATATCTAGTGACAAAGGTAAGGAAGTTGAGGATGTGGATGTCTTGAGAAGGTACCTAGTTTTACAGTAGTTTCATGATGTATTTCCCGCAGAGAATTCAGAGTTACTGCCTCATAGCGAAGTATATTTCTCTATTGAGATCATATCAGGGACAACACCATCATCAAAGGCACCATACAGGATAAGCACGATAGAGTTAGTAGAGTTGAAGTTGTAACTAAATGAAATTCTATATAACAGATACATTAGGCCAAGCGTGTCACCTTGGGATGAAATAGTGTTGTTTGCGAAGAAGAAGGATGGTACTCTTAGGTTATTCATTACTTACAGGAAGTTAAACAAGGTGGCCATCAAGAACAAGTATCCATTCAAGGGGATCGATGACTTGTTTGACCAGTTGAAGGAATCAATGGTGTTCTTGAATATTGACTTGAGATTCAGGTATCATCAAGTATGCATTAAAGAAGAGGATATTTACGAGACAAATTTCCAAACCAAGTATGGGAATTATGAGTTTGTTGTAGTTCCTTTTGGTTTGACTGATGCTCCAATTACTTTCATGTGCCTGATGAATAATGTTTTTGTCCTTCTGTGGATAAGTTTGTTATTTTATTCATTGATGATATATTAGTATATTATAAGAATGAGGAAGAGCATGTCGAACATGTGGTTTAAAAAAAAAAACAAAAACCTACGGGATGCGTTTGAGCCATTCCACTTGCATCGTTTATGGTGCTACCTATAAATTTATAGGTAGCATCGCGAACGGTGTTAACAGAAATCGCACTAGGTTCTGGTGCGGTACCGAAAAAAAGTGCACCGTAACGAATTTAAAAAAAGTAAGGAAGTGCGGTCATTTAAATGACCACGTTGTTGACTATGTAATAGTGTCGAGAGGGCGGTGTGTTGACCAAACTGACCGCCCCGGGGAAAATAGTTAGGTCAGTGCACCACCCGCCTGAGAGCATTACATATTCAACGGTGTGACTGTTTACAAGACCGCACCATTGACCATGTATTGTTGTTGGGTGATGCGTTGACCAAAATATCCACCCCGTGTCAGATAGTTAGGTTAGCGCACTTCCCATCCGACAACATTACATAGTCAAGGGTGCAGTCGTTTACAGGACTACACCATTGACCATGTACTGTTGTTGGACAGTGCGTTGACCAGACTATCTACCCTAGGGTGGATAGTTTGGTCAACGCACCGCAGAAAAATATTCCCTTTTTTGGTGGTGTGTGAACATTTTCCATGTGCAACGAGCATGGTGTGCGATAAAAAAGTACGCATCAGTACTGGTGTGTGACTGTTTTTTTGGGCACACTGACTCTTATATATATATATATATATATATATATATATATTTCTCATTTAATAAAAAAAGTGTATTTAAAATTTGAATCATTCAGCGACGTCAATGGAGAGAACAAAGAGAACAACAAGAACATATGGAGGACTGTTATAACGTAATTCAGCTGTGGGAGGCATGAGAGAGGGAGAGAATTGTGTATTCTCGCCCTATTATGGCAGCCACCTAGTTGCTCCTAAGGGAGGTAGGCGTCCTCAAGTTCTACGAGGAGGCTACATCTTTGAAGGGCTATAGTGGGTTATTGGGACAATTGATCTACAGGTGGGATGCCCACCAACAGGCTTTCTGAGTCAGTCTTGGCCTATCTAGGAGAGGAAAAGATTTTCCCCCAGATGTTCCTGTTGGCTATGCATTAGGGTGTCATTTGGCGTGCTCCGAGAGATATATTAGGGACGATATAGTTTCTCCTACATATTTTTAGGTGTCCGGTGGTCAGTTATGTATTGCTTCATTTGGTGCAGAGGAGGTAAGCTGCCTCTCACTATTGTTGACAACTATTACACACTATACCAGTGACAAGAAACACATTAGTTGACTGCTTTTATTTTATGTTGATTCTTTATTCCAGACACCACGACTTGTGAGATGATCTGCAACATTTTTGCGGTAGTTTTGTACAGCATTAGATAGATGTCATTCTCATGCACGTGGGAGGTTGACCTTCCCTTTTGTCTCAGAGTTATTTTGTTTATTTTTTAAGAGGTTTCCAGAGACAAGGCCTACTTTTGTTCGGAAGCCTCGTAGGCTAATGTTGCATGTACGAATGCAGATGTGGGGCCAGATGATGCCCAAGAGGGGCGAGTCTGACTTTCCCGCCAAGATATCTACTGATGTACTGGAGGTGCTAGCAAGTGTTGATGATCACTCGTTCATTCTGGTGCCATGTCTATATGCTAGTTTGGATTGGCAAGGGTGTACCAATATCCTCTTCACACAGAATGAGCCACCAAATGCGAGATGTAATATTATTGTTTTCTTTAAGTTAATATAAATTTATTTTATTGTATTAATTAATAAATTAGAATTATAAAATTTATTCTAACACGTTCATTAACTTGTTTTATTAAATTGTTTAATAAAATTACCTAATTATTGTTGAGTACTATATATTTTGTAGATATTGGGACATTCGTTGGGGACATGATTCCACCCCCACTGAATGATCCAGGTGTAGATGTTGACAAGGAGATGGCGGAGGGGGAGGATCAAGTTGATAGACTTGACCCAATTTAGGATGGATTTGGGCAACCCACTGTGTCAACTCCTAGTTGACAAGGGAGTCTTCCCTCCTACGATCAAAGAGATCCAAGTTGATCGTATGCTCACACAACTCTCGAGAGACATGCCCCACCATATGATGACCCCCATGCACCAACCATGATCATGATCATGAAAAAAGTGATCATCATTCTAGTACTCCACCTCCTCCTTCACTTCGTGTCGGAGATCATGAGCAGCCAGCATCCAAGCAATATATGTAATAATTCAAAAGAAAAAGCGAAAAAATATAGGATTATCTTTAGCTTCAAGGATGCAAGAGTAAGATGAATTAGTAACGTTACCCAGCCAACATAGCCAACATAGATCTGAACGTTTTGTTCATTCAAACATTACAGTACCGCACTTAAATTATGAAGTTGAAATTATACTTACCAGTTAAGAATACTGCATTTCGATTATGTAGGTGAAGTTGCAAACGTATATTAGGCTGGATTTGATGAATGAGCTTGGTTCCAATCCAAAGGAAAATCAAAAAATGACATTAAAAAACAAAAATAAGGAAAGTATTATATGCAAATGTCTGGGTACCTTTCTGTATTTATTTTCTGAATATACATTTTATACCAATACGCTAAAGCCGGCCATACATCTCAATCTTGATGAATTCTTTGTTCTTTGTAAGGTCGGTGAAATTATATATGTCTGTATCTGTACACTGTAGAATATGGTTGCCAAACTCTACTGATCTTTATTTTCGTCATCACAATCAGCTGAATGATCAGATGGGAATGACGGAATCATCTCTGTGTCTCTGTTTACAGTCCTTGTAGGTGAACTATGGCGAGCAACGTGAGATCTTGAAGATGACTGCAAGCCATTAGGTGAACAAGGCTGATGGGCTTCGAGGGGAGACGAGAAGCCATCGAGCCTGCTGGGTTGTTCAATCGTAAGCGGCATTAATGCTCCTCCTCCAGAGGTTCCCTCATCCTTCTCTGCACTCATCTGCTTCTGCCTACCCGCGCTCTCCCTTCGCTCCGAATTCAAATTGTCATGGCTCCTTGAACTAATTGGTTCCGAAATTCTAGCGTAAACCTGTTCTATTCTTGCGGATTTTAAAACTTGCTGGTCTGGCTGGGCTCTGGTTCTGCAAAGGGGACACGTGGAATTCGAAAGAAACCACATGTCGATACAGTCCACATGAAAACTATGTTTGCAATTGGGCAGAGTCCGCGCATTCTCACTCTCCTGTAATGCACATTGGCATACTCCGCACACCACACCATCTCTGAAATTCTGCGATTTATATAGAAAGACGGGCATAGTTCCTAATATCGCAGAATCCAACCCCACATTCCGCAGCCTTGGCGGTTCTCGTTGTGTAAAATGAACCCGACGACGCCGAGGACGCCCAGGAGCTGATCTCCACCGTCTCCGTCTGGGAAATCTAGCATCAGGTTGTCTCCATAACCATCTAGCATAAACATGCAGGCTAAAGACGAGCCGAACCACAATAATAAAAACTATAACAATTATGGCCATTACCATAATTGCGCCAGTTATGACATATCTGAGCTCGTCATAAGATTCATCACCCGGGGGATCAAAAGTATCTTCCGACCTCATGACTGAAACCTCGAATTCTCCGGTATGAAATTGAACTCGCGGAAATTATCTTTCAAATGGTGCTGGTCTGGGCGAAAGCACAAACCTCTGAACCTAGCCCACACAACCACTAAAAATAATGGCAGATTGACACAATAGATCGAGCCTTCAATTTCTCCAAACAGGTAGCGCCTGCGATGCCCATTTCATTCCAGAAATGACGTTTTGAATTCCGCTTCTCAAATGATCGAAACTGACACGACACAAATCTTATGGACCAAATCGTTCGCTTGACCTAAACCAATTTTGCATGCAGACCATAAAAGGTGGTTTTACAAATTAATTGCGCTGCAAATCTGACCCTCTAACTTATCCCGTTAATAACTTGGCCTTCACCGCCTACAGTTTTTGGGGACCTATCCAATTTCACATCTTGTTGACTTTTGCCATCCGACATTTCATCACTGTACATATGATAGTTTTGTATAATCTCAAACTTCATGGGCTAGGCTTAGATTTAGATTTTTTTTAATTTTATATATGTATAATGAGAAGATTGTGTTTCTATTTAATATTTAATATTATTTTAATAATAATTTAAATACCGTTTATATATTTATACGTAATATTAATAATAATTTAAATATATTATTAATATCATTTATATTTATACGTAAGATTTAATATTAAGTTATTAATAATTTAAATACAATTTATATATTTAAATGTAAGTGTTGTTTAATTAATAGTTAAAAAGGGTTTTTTTTTTTTTTTTTGGGCTATTATTTAGCAATACAATTGAGTGATTTTGTATTGATTAAAATACACTTATAATATATTTTGGCAAAAAGATAATAAAGTGGTGAAAAGATAATAAAGGAAAACTCATGAGTGGCCAAAAGATAATAAAGGAAATGGCATTATGATGTGTCAATATAAAAATAATAAAGCAAGTAATATTATAGAAAATGTGGGATTCAAAAACATATATCTAAATAAAATATATGATGCCAATTCCGATAATGAAAAGAATTAAAAATATCCATAATATATGAATTCAAGTGGTGATTCACAAAGGAAAGGTGTGTAAGTATATTTGGAAATCTTCATCGATATATGTGTCCCTAGAAACAACTCATTCCCATACTTCATGTGTCTGCAAATCCTTTATTCCCACATCTAGTATTTATCTGCATCAAAATAAGGGATTGGTACACAATACTCGCTTTCTGCAAATTTTGTTGCATTTGTACCTTCCTTTGAAATCCTTGCAACTCGCTTCTTTGGCTTTCTTATTTCTATGCTGTGAAAAGCGCTTTCGACAATTAAGATATTCTTGAAAATTATAGCTGATTCAGGTATTGGAAAATATAAGGGGTGAATGGTGTTCGTATTGGTCTATACATTTAATCCTTTTCAGAGAATTAGTTATTCTTCAGTTATTATCAATGTTCTTCAACAATTATAAACAATAATCAACAATAAACAACACCATACAACAATGCAGAAAGATAAAACATTAGACACATATATTTTTAGGTGGAAAACCCCCTTCAGGTCAAAACCACCGAACACTTCTCTAGTAATTGTCTTTTTCTCTCTTTAAAAGAAATATTAGTTACATCAAGATTTAAGCTACAACTGAGGGATGCATCAACCGCCTAATTCGCAGGCCACAACCTATAGGATGCTACTAAACCCTAATATCCTGTTGCAACCAGAAGGACGCCACAATGCCCTGTAGATCAGGCCACAACCTGATGAGTGCCCCAACACGCTATTTACTAGCTGCTGTTGGAAAGAATGCTTCGCTGCCCTATCAGTTTATCAGCCACAACTGAATGGATGCCACAACATTTTGTGTAAGCCACAACTTGCCCTAGCACCACCCTGCCGCCCTGAAGTGTTCTCATGCCACAACTTGAAGGTCACTTCGATCACCTAGAAGAGTCGGTAGATTACGTTTCACAATTTTCACACTAGAACCCCTATACTTTGAATCAATGTACAATAGTTATAAGGAAGATGTAGAATAAATATCGAGTCCTAGTAGCCATTGATCATTGTTCCCACAAACTCATCACTGCACAAAGCTGCACATCAAGCTATCACTGTATCACTGTCACTGTAAATCACTGTATAACCGCCGGCTACCACAAAATGTCACTTCACAAATGAATAGTCATCAAGACATTGTCATCACATTGCTCATGAATGAATAGTCATCAATGTTGTATCACTGTCATCATCGTATTAGGCTACACACAATGCAACAACTATCTGGCACTGCTATCAAATGATGGCATAACCCAAGGTGTCTCAGGTCATCCCGATGCCATGCAATCAATGCTCTCAAACTTTGTCCTAAGAGAGCTACCAACATATATGTAAGCACGTTGTTTGACTGGTCAAACCCTACAATCCATCCTTCTCCAATAGGTTGTTTAACTGGAGGATGTTCCCTTCACTAATTGCTACCCTGCAAGGTCATAGTCAAGTTATCCTAGGTTATCATAGACATTGTCAACTCAAGGTTCTACTAGTCAAAGTCAAACTTAGGGCAAAATGTCATTATACATGTAATGACTTAGTGTGTCAAACTCATTCTTAGGATGTCAAAGTCAAGGTGAGTATTGTCATCATCCATCAGTAAGTTAAAATAAAGTCACAAGTGTCAATTATTGTCAAGTATGTAAAGTTCAACCATATATGTTAAGTTCAAAGTAAATACATCATATCAATGTCAATCGATATTATGATATTTATATAATTGTCAAGTCAAGAATTGCAGTGACAAAGGGTCTTTCCTTATCAAAGAAATAGTTCTATATAGAAGATGTCATATATCCCACCAATACTGATTCAATAGAATTCTATACCACTGTCATATAATGTCATAAGCCAAATAACCATTGTCAAGTTCATTCTAAAAGTCAAAATCAAGGTGTCAACATACTTGTTATGTCTAGGTCTGAGTGTCTGGTTAATATCAAATTGTCACTATTATGCTAAGTGACATCATTGCACATAATATTGAGTCATAGGTCATTGACATGTCATAGATTATCATGTCAACACACTGTCATAGTCCAACTTCTCTAGTGTTGTTCTAACAGATACAATCAATATCAATTTCACTACCTCACTATCCATGAGATACCTGATTATATCTTTAGATCACACTGAATGTATTTTCTATACTTCAATCATCATAGCACTAAGTCATACACTACTTCTTATTGTCATATAGGTGACTGATTAGGGCACCAAGTTTTGTTGTAACGCCCCTCAAACAATCACTAAATCAACCCTTAAATTCTACGGCATACCCTTGAAATAAACTACACCCAACACCTAGCAAGAATGGAGAAATAAAATACCTTTTCATTGCCTTCTAGGAGCTTGAAATTCAATCTGTTGTATCTATGTAATTCTGGATCTCTAGGGTCTGAAATTTTTTCCTATGGTATCCTTCTGAGTCCTCTTTCTAACCCCATAGGTCTGATCAAGATTGGATTCTTTGAGGAATATTTATGCCCAATCTCTCATGTTGACCTGATTATAGACTATTTCAGTAGAGCAAACTTGTACGAAGTGTCATGTGTCACTATATTGACCTTTTGCCCTAAAAACGATAACTGAAAAACTATTTTTCATCCTTTTTCTGTCACATTTTACGAAATTTGAATCCAATGCTCATAGATAAAATCATGACTTTCTTCCCAAGGTCACCTGTTTAACATGGAATTCAGGAGCGTGCAAAAACCCTAACTTCCTTAGATCATATCTCTGAAAATATAACGAGCCAAGATCTACAATTAGTTCACAAGGTTCATTAGTATTTCGGCTCAAATGTTTTATTTCATCTTCTGAATCTTCGTAGAAACAAATTTATAGCGAAAATTCCAAAATGACATGTTTTAAAGAATATATGAGCTTTCCTTTTATAGAATTTAGAGGGGCTTGTATAGTGAATGTTGAAGGAGGCATTTAGGATTTTAACACAATATTCAATTTTGATTCTAATTGATAAATATTGTGTATTTTTTTCTTATTCTCTAAGGAAGATGCACTACCTAAATAGATTATAATTCTTAACAAGATGTAGGAGTCATATGGGTGCATAGTGGCTTCAAGCCGTTCATTAGGATAGTATCTCCACAAAGTATGGCAAGAAACCATTAATCTTAATTTTGTGTGCCTACAACTAATGGAATTGTGCAAAGTCACCTTCTTTTTGGGTTTTAGCCTACCAACTCGGGTTTTTACCTTCAAACTCACTTATCTCTCTTACCAGGAGGAACCACATGGCATACCACATACCACCGAAAATATCTCTTCAAGGAGCATCCAATGACATGCATATCCAAGACAAACTCAATGATTTAACCCTTCAAAAACCTTCAAAAAATTTGGGGTACATCCTCAGTTCAGAGAACCCAAACCCTATGACTTAGGTTTTCAACTATCCAATAGTGTAGTTTCTATCTAGATGTAATCTGAAAATTAGTGAGAAGCGTCCATTATCCATTCGACATCAATGATTGTTTTTTTTTGGTAAAAGTAAAACCTAGTCAACTCCATGGGTTGACATCATTGACAACACTATCCAACAATCTCCCCCTTTTTTCATTAATTAAAACACGCATACCCCTCCTGTGAGTAAAACTCGCATTAAATTCATGCTTTAACTCCTTTTTGAGATTTCAATCTCCTTCTCAAGTTTTCTCTCCCCCTTTAACATTAATGGCAAAGGGTTACTCCCCCTGAGAATTTGCTTGCTTCATGTGGACCTATTATTTGCCTCTGCCCTCCCTGATGAGAAGCCTTCATGTAATAATTTGTCAATGGTGAATCTTGTGGACCTGTAACCTGCATGTGCTCCCCTTGACAAGAAACTTTCCTCTGGAAAACTCTAAAGACATGTAAGCGTTTAACTATTTTTCTCCCCCTGAACTTGTAATGGATTTGACACATTTGTCCTGCAACTGCCATTATATCCATGTTTTTTGTATGTCAATGGTATACCTGTGCCACATACTATTGTATAAACTCCCCCTTTTCAAAATTCAAGGATTCGACAAGCCATATGTTCAAAAAAATGTATCGTTTAACAAACCATATTTACTTTAGTCATTATCTAAAGCAACTAGCGATTCTTCATTTCCTGTTACAAACCCTGAGAACATAACTGCTAAGACATTCTTGTCTTTCTACACTTATTATTGATCCTTTACCTATTCTTCTTGTATTTGTACTTGTCTCTTATTCTAAACCTTCTTATTCCCGTCATCAATATTCATGATTGATTCCAATTTTTTCCTGCAATGACAAGCTATGTGTCCATGTTTATGAGATTTGTAACATTCCTTATCAGGATTGTACCTGCATTTTTGAGCTATGTTTCCATTTTTATGACACTTGAAGTATTCAATGTTGTCCATATGTGATTCCATCTGATATCTACAATCGTGATCTTTATGGCCATAGTTATGGCATTTAAAACATTAAATTTTTGTCCCATCTCACATATAGTCTCTGCTGACAAAATCATCATGGAACCTATCTCGTGATGTGTTTAGCTTGCTTCTAGGATTTTGCTGATAATGATTCTACCTGTCAAAATAATAACAATCCCTAGCCATATGTCCATAGTTAGCACATAAAAAGCAATAACCATTTAATAAATGTGTGTACCTAAATTATTCATTCGAATGTGATGGTCCTTGATAGCTATACTTGTCAAAAAATTTACAATCCTTGGCCATATGTCTGTAGTTAGAAAATTAAAAATAATAACCATTAAATAAAAGAACATACTTGGAAGATTTATCATTCTTATTTGGAGGTGGCATTGTAGTCTGTTTTTGTCTTTTGTTCTTCACTTCTTTGGTATTAGTTTCTAGAATTGCAACATTCTTCTTTGGTTTTTCATTTTGATCAACTTCCTTCTTAGGATCATCCCGCGAAGATGTGGAGCTTGTATCTTCATCAACTAGAACTTTACATAAGCTTTAATTTCATTTGTTTCTTCTTCTTCATCTATCTTATCTTGTAATTGTTCATTTTGCAATCCCTTGATTTTTTTCATCTCATCAAGTGTTACATCAAGTTCTTCTTTCTTTTGAGAGAGATATTCTTGAGACCATCCTTTTAAGGTCTCCCTTCTCTTTTCTGCCTCCTAAACCTGTACCTTGAGAAGAGTGATCTTCTCTACTCTTGTTGAGAACCTGTATCTTTTCCTTTTTCTTTTCGATCTCAATCTTGAGATTGCTTAGTTCAGCTAAAGAGGTTTCCAATTCCTTTTGATTCTGGTCAACTGCGGATGTTACACCATTTTTTTGGTCATCTAACCTATTATTATTAGATGAACCCAAGTACACCATGTAAGACCAATTTTACCCTAAGTAAAATTTCTTTCACCATATAAAATAACTTATTTGTTTATATTTCCTGGTCATATTTAACCCAAAACAAGGAACTTAATTAAATAAATCCTTATTTATTTAATTATTTCCTAAGAATAAGTTATTTAAATCATTATTTAAATAATATTCTTGGTTAAATTTATTCATTATTACATAAATAATTAAATAAACCATTATTTATTTAATTATATTCCCATCATTTCCTAAAATGATAAATAAATCATTTATTTATTCATTATTTATAAATAAAGGACTTGACCCAAGTCAAGAATCCTTTTTTCCCTCCAACAAATATAATAAAATATTCCTAAAAGGAGCTTCTAGAATTCGATTAATAATATTTTATTCATGCACCGAGTTCTAGACTGCCCCAATATTTTGTTATAAATAGGGGGGTTTTCCCCATTCATTAACCACCTTCATTGCATTAGATCACTCTGGATCTACTCTTGGTCACCATTTCCCATTTTTTCTTTTTGAACTCCCATTGAGTTCTATGTTTATTTTTCTACACCACTAAGAGAGAGAAATGTTAGATCTGAAACACTGAGGACTTCCAAGAACCCATCCCACTGAGGAGAACCGGAAAACACCTTTCTTGTTTTACTCTCAGGTGCCCCATTCTTTAATATTATACAAAATTCTTTTAAATACATTCTTCTTGTCTTGTCCATTGGATTTATGGAGCTATATTCTATTTTATCTGCTTAATGTCTTTTGTGCTTAGATCTGAGTTTAAGCAGCAAAATTAAAGATATTTTGCAGCCATAATCGATGTTAGGGCTATTTGTTATGCATAGTTAAAGTGATATTTTACGACAAAATATTCATACTAACAATTGGCGACTCCACACGGGTTTTCTTTTGCGACCGCTGTCGTTTTATATATTCCTGCATATCCAGTTGTTTCAGATCCTAGGGTTTCTCTTCCATTTTCTATTTTTCCTATTTTTATGGTGTTTTTCACCCCTAAAACCCTCAAACAGTCAAATTTTTAACTTCCATGTGTTTCTGGCCTTATTTTGCAGGTGACAGACATCAGCCGCAGCTGAGACGACAATTTTTTCTAAAACCTGCTGCCGAGAGAGCCGGATCTGTAGGTCGCACTTATCGGCCCAAAAAGTGCGACCTGAGCCTCAGGACGCACTTTTCTGCCCCAAACCTGCGACCTAGACCGAAAACAGGTCAGAACCTGCGACCTGCACTTTTTCTGCAAATTTTTCAGCACTTTTTCTGGGTTTTTCTGAAGCTTTTGTCAGGGTTTTCCAGCCTCTGTCTCTGCCAGTTTGGACCTGTTTCTGATCTGCTTCACTCAAATAAGAGAGAACCTTGCCCCTTAGGCCTCTAGTACCCTCCACTTTTTGTGGGCGAGTCTTTGTTGTTTCAGAAGTCTAAATTTTCAGAGTTTCAGCCCTGTTTTTCTCAGATCTAATACCTCCTTTTCAGATCCCTTTAGATCAGCTCTTCTCCCTCTCACAACACCTCATATCATTTTGTTTGGGTTCATTTCTAAGACCACTGCCTTATCGCTTCCATTTTTAGCTGATCTCCTCCTTTTTAGCAGCAACCTTGCCTCTGCCTATTTGTTGTTCTCTGTTACCACTTTTCAGAAGATTTACCCTTTATATCCCAGTCCCTATGGACCTTCGATCTCTTGGCCTCTTTCTCAGCATGCTTTGCCTAGTTTTTCCCTCTTATCGACTAGTTTTGAGAGACCTGCCTTCTTGGGTTATATTGCTGCATTTTTAGTTATTAATTTTCTGTTTTTTCAGTTTTATTTACTGTAGATTTCTTTTCCATTCTGTAGCACACTTTTTCTTTTACTCTCAAAATGTCTAGGTTTAAACAATTAAAATTAACGCACGCCACACACTAACCCTAAGCGAAGAAGCGCCTGGTTAACACCACCTGGCAAAGACTTTAAAATCAATTGTCACTGCACCTCTCTGCCCTTGACCTCACTTGATTTTTTCCCCCCCTGCCCTTGTCGATTTCTCTTCTTCCTGTCATCATTGCGCCCCCAAGGCGCCTTTCTCAGAGACTTCTTAGCCTTCACCCTCAGTTTCTGCTTGATCGACTTCCTCCTTCCCGTCGTCATCGAGTAAGTCCTCCCCCGAGTCCGCACTCCGACTCTTCCTCTGATTGTTCGGGTTCTCCCCCTACTCCTGGTTCTCCCCCTGTCACTTTTACCATGTCTTCTTTAGGGCCTACTACCAGCAGCAACCCCAGTAATACTGCTGGGCCTGTTTCCAATGGAACCACCTCAGGACCTACCTCGACTGCCCCATTGCTCCCTTATATGGCCAGCCTTAGTCTCCCCGATTTCAATCTGCTAATCAATGATCCTATCTGCCATGATGTTAGTTGGCCTGCTATGCCAACCAAACTCCCTCTCGACATTTCCAAGTTCGAAGGCCTTGCTAGTGAGGATCCCTCCAACCATATCTGATCCTTCCATATGTGGTGTTCCTCCAATTCCATTACTGACGACTCTATTCGTCTTAGATTGTTCCAACACACACTTACCGGCGAAGCCTCTAAATGGTATGCTGAGCAGGCCACCTCCTCCCATACCACTTTTGCGACCATTGCCCAAGCCTTTTTATCCTATTTCCAGCTCCCCCTCTGATACGACACTCGTACTGAGCTTTTAACCTCTTTCCATCAATCCTCTTCGACCCGCCTTTCTGCTCATGTCCAGGAATGGCGGCGACGACGGAGCTTGTGCCGTGCTCCCCCCTTTGAAGATTGGGTTTACATGGACTGGTTCCTTTTCTCTCTCTTACCTCCCATTGGCAAATATGTCGCATCCCATTTTCCCCAAACCGAAGAAGCCGCCCTCCAAATAGCCTTGAAGTATGACCTTATCTACGCCCAATCTGGTTATGTTTATACCATCCTCCCTGACCTTCCAAAACTCGACGGCCCTAATGCCTCAGGGCCATCTCACTCTGCTGACAGTATCGTTGGATCCCTATCACATACCTCTTCCCAACCTCTTCTGGGCCATGGTTTTCCTCCAGGGGCCAGCCGCTTCGGCGTTTTTTCCCCTCTAGGTAGCATGTATTCAGGCTACGACATGCCTCTTCCTTTTTCCCACCCTCCTACTTACCTTACTGCAGCCCCACCTACCCCTTATCCTTATCCACAACCTGGTGTCCTAGCCCCTCCAGCATTTGGACCTCCCACCCCCTTGCCTTTTCCACCCCTGCAACCGCACTTACTACCCCCTCCAAGGAAAGTATTTGCACAGTAGGGGGCACCTAGTTTTCCTCCCTCTCAAAGAAGGAGAAGAGGAAACCAATCTACTTCTAGTAATCGTGGACCCACTCCTCCCAATATCGACTCTACCACTACCAACCAGCCACCGGGCTCTCAGCCCAAGCCGGACATGCCCCTTCGCACCAATAAGCCCTATTCATGTTGCGGTTTTTATGGTCACTACACTCACAATTGTCCCTTATTACCCCAAATGCGGCAGCTATGGGATTCTCAGGCCACCATGAGGGGGCAACACTCCTCCCCTACTTCCCCTCCCACCCCCGATACTTCTCAACCTGCTATGTTTACCAATCCTTTCCTACAACAAGGATTCGTGGCCACTCAACCACCTCACACCCCGGTAACCACTCAACCTTCCCCTTCTGGTTCCTCTGATTACCAGATATTCATGATGGCCTCTGACCCAACTCGGTCTCGTCAGTATTCCACACCTCCTGTTCCGTCTGTCTCCGAGTCTCCATCGTCAGGTCCTACAGAGCCTCTATCGACACCCAACGGTCCCTTGCAACTCCCTCCGCCCCAAGCCGAGGTCCATCCAAAGACTCCTAAGGGACCATTACGCCGAAATGCTTCCTTTGGTCGGGCTGCTCATTCATACAACATAGTAGATGATCTGGCCCAATCTCTTACTGCCATTTCAACGTTGGAACTCCTCCAATCGTGTCCTTCTCAAAAGAGGGCTCCACTATCTGTCGTGGGCGTTGTAGATCCTTCTGATGACCAAATGATTGTTTTCGACGCCCATCTATTAGACCATCCCCCTCTCCCTCCTTCGGTTGCTTTCCAAATCCCAGTAAAAATCTGAAACGCTCATGTTGCTTGGTGTATTATTGATGAGGGGGCATCTACCTACATAATGTCAGCTTCAGTTTGGAAACAACTCGGATCCCCTGAACTGGCCCTTTCCACCATTACCCTTTGTGCATGGGATGGCCATGCCTCCCAGCCCATTGGCCTATTCTGTAACTTTCCTATCACCCTTGCCGGCAAGACTGTTTATGTCGACGCTGAAGTTATCGATGCCCCTCTTGACTACAACATCCTTTTGGGACGTAGTTACACCTATGTGATGTCTACTGTGCCATCCGCATTCCACCGCAAGATGTTCTTCCCTCATAATGGCAAGATCGTCACCATTGACCAATTGACTTACCATGAACCAAAATCTCAGACCCCCCCTGAGTCCACCACCTCTACTATCTCCAACAAGCAATCTGTTGATTCTTTGACCAGTGTCTCCCCCGGCGTCTACAAAGACTCCTCCTTGCTTGGCACCTTTTTTGACTCCCCTCCTGTCTCTGATCCTAACTTGGAGAACGTTTACATAATGCAATCATCATGGGCTAACCTTACAGAGCCCACTTTGGCTAGTCCGAAACCTCAACCTCAAACAACTCCTAGCCCTTCGCCCCTGTTAGCCACCCTTCTTCCTTCTGAATCTTCTTCTACCACCAATCCTCATGGGTCGACTTCACCTGAAATCAACCCCCTTGGAACCATTCCTCCTGGCCATTTCCATGCTGGACAGATCCCTTTCCTCGCTCCCCCTCCCGGTGCTTATTCGGTCCCTACCTTGGCCACCCTATCCCTCCCTAACTTGACCTTGGGTATACCCATTTGGTATCTTGACCCTCCCTCCACCACTCCGCTAGGTCAACCTAAACCATATATTACTTTGACCTCAGTTCAACCAATCCCCACCACTTCTCTTGCTACGCTGGTACCTCAGTCACCTCACCAAGCACTGCCTCCTGTTGCAACCACTTCGAGTAAAAATAGCAAAGCTCACAAGGGGGCATCAAAAGACAAACCTACCCCACCCAACTCTACCCCTTCTCGGCCTCCCAAGCATCCCATCCAGTGTGCTCTATGTGATGTTGTTGGTCACGCCACTCATACCTGTCCTCAATTACCACCTCTCAAGACCATGGTTAATGAAACGTTTCCAGAATCAGACATCCCAGAAGTCCATGTCACCATACCAGCTCCTACCCCTAAACTTAAGAACTTGCACACCAATCACCCTTGTTCTTTGTGCAATTTCCATGGCCACTATACCCACCTTTGCCCCCGCCTTGACGAGTATCGTGCCTCTTTAGCCACATACCGCCAATTCGAAGCCGGCCTCGCCCGTAATCCTTCTTCCCTCACGCCGAACCACCTGTCCACCGTGATTACCATTTCTCCTCCTGATACTGACATGATCGAAACTTCAGCTACCATTTCCTACCTTTCCTCATCCTTGCGATTCTCAGATACCAACCCCGTAGTACCTTCCCCCAATGCTTCACCTGATCATTCAACTGCTCACTCTGTCATCTCACATGACACCGTACCTGTGAGCCCTTCCCCTCACAATCAAGAGTCTCATCCCTCTACCTCCTCAGGTCAACCTCTTCCATCCTCCCTTCCCATCTTCTAGTCCGATGAAGACATCATGGAAGCCATGACCCACCCTGATTTTCCATGGGACGATATGCACCATCACGCATCTTTCCTCCCCCATCCATCCCATGACCAATATGCCCTCGAATCCAAAGACTTCATTCCTGATAAAGTCGATTGGTTCAGAAACCCCATCCCTGCACCTGACGCTTTCGAAGAAGGCAATATGGCTATTATCTCTCCCACCATCAAAATCGACATTTCTGTCAAGCCACGTATTGAAGAACATATCACCATGGGCACCCAATGCACTTCGGAAGAAATTGAAGCCTACACGAAACTCTTCAAAGAATTCCATGATGTTTTCGCCTGGTCATACTCAGAAATTCCCGGACTCGATCCTGCCATTTTCAAACATCACATCGACACATGGCCTGATGCCATTCCAATTCGTCAAAATTTGAGACCCATCCATCCTTCCAGACGTGAAGCCATCAAACTGAAATCGACAAGCTCCGGCAGGCTGGTTTCATTTACCCCATTGAACATACCACTTGGGTGTCTAACCCAGTTCCCATCCTCAAAAAACAAGGCACCATTCGTGTTTGCACTGACTTTCACGATATGAACAAAGCTTGTCCCAAAGACAACTTCCCCACACCATTTATTGACCAAATCATCGATGAGTGTGCGGGGCACGAGATTCTCTCCTTTATGGATGGCTTCTCTGAATACAACCGAATTGTTATCTGTTGTGCTGATCAACTTAAAACCGCATTCATTAGTCCGTGGGGAACTTTCGCATACCGATTCATGCCATTTGGCCTTAAAAACGCTGGCGCCACCTTTCAATGAGCCATGTGTTATTGCTTCCATGACTTAACCCATATTATCCTTACCTATTTAGACGACCTTACTCCACGTTCTAAACATCGGGCACAACACCTTCATGACCTGCGTACCATTTTCCTCCGATGCCGCAAGTATAACATTCGCCTTAACCCTTTGAAATGTGTCTTTTGTGTTCCCGCCGGTCATCTCCCCGACTTCATCATGTCTAAAGACGGGATAACTCTCGACCCTTTAAAGGTTCAAGCCATTCTTGGACTTCCTCTACCTCGTACCTTACACCAGCTACAAAGTCTCCAAGACAAAGCTAATTTTCTTCGCCGATTCGTTCCTGACTACGCCACTACCGCACACGGCTTCCTTAGACTTCTTCGATCTCACACCCCTTTTTTCTGGGATACATATGCTCAAGATTCTTTTGATGCCCTCAAGCATGCTCTCACATCTGCTCCCTTGATCCGTCCCCCTGACTTTGACCGAGATTTCATTCTATAAATCTCCGCTTCCACCTATTCGGTTGCAGGTGTCCTTATCCAGGAGGATGATAACGGTGTCGAACATGTGATCTATTATGTCAGTAAGAACCTTGCCGGTCCACCTGTGTCGTACTCGCATGAAGAAAAATTAGCACTAGCTGTCGTGTTCTCGGTCCAAAAATTGCGTCATTATATCCTCATGCATTCCACCAAGGTTGTGACTGATTCCAACCCCATGGCTTTTCTATTGAGTCGCCGCATCCTCAATGGGAAGTACGCCCATTGGGTCGTTATTCTCCAAGAATTTGACCTTGAATTTGTAACCCCAAAAAGTAAGAAAGGTTTAGTCCTAGCTGAACTCATTTCTGATTTGCCTACCTAGACGCAAGATACTCCAATTAATGACTCTCTTCCTGATGAACATTTGTTTGCCATCACCACCGACGATCCTTCGTACGGTGACATTCTTACTTACTTACGAACCCAAAAATTCGCCCTTCACCTTGATCGTGATGCTCGATGACGTATCCGACACCAAGCCTCTCGCTACCTTCTAATTGGCGATGACCTTTATTGTTGCGGCATAGACACTGTCCTTCGTCGTTGCCTCACCCACGCTGAAGCTGAGCAAGTCCTACATGCCTGTCATAGTGGCGCTTGTGGTGGCCACCTCTCCAGCCTCGCCACCGCCCAAAAAATCATGCGGGCTGGGTATTTTTGGCCTTCTCTCTTCAGTGATTGCATTGACGCAATCAAACACTGCTCCAATTGCCAACATTTCGCCCCTAAGGCACGAGCTCCTCCCGCTCCTCTCCATCCTATCGTCATAGCCAGTCTTTTTTGTAAATGGGCCATTGAATTCATGGAATGTCGACCTCCATCTACTGGTAACCACAAATATATCATCGTGGCGGTTGATTATTTTACTAAATGGGCCGAAGCTATGCCCACATTCAACAATACGGTCGCTACTGCAGCCCTCTTTTTCTTTAGCCATGTCATTGCCCGATTCGGCGTTCCCAAACAATTAGTCTCCAACCATGGACGACATTTTGAAGATCATATTTGGCATGAGCTCTCCTCCCTATTAGGTTTTGAACACCAATATTCATCTTCCTATTATCCCCAAGGTAATGGTCAAGTTGAAGCGGTCAACAAAATTCTTAAGACCATGCTTCAACGAATGGTGAATAAGTGCAAAACCAATTGGCATCTCATGCTCTTCCCAGCTTTATGGGCCTATCATACTTCTATTAAAACCGCCACCGGTTTCACTCCTTTCCACCTTGTCTTTGGTGAGGAGGTCGTCCTACCAATCGAATGTGAAATCCCTTCCCTTCACTTGGCCATCGAACTTCTCCCTGATACCTAACCTCTTGAACAACGACTTATCATGCTTAAGCGCGCCTTTAAATACCATCGCATTGCATTGCAAACTCTCGAAGCGGCCAAAAAGCACACCAAAGCTCAGTATGACCGAAAAGTACACCCTCGCACCTTTCATGAAGGTGACCTTGTTCTAGTATACGACCAGGCCCACGATACCCTTGGTCATGGGAAGTTCGACTCATTATGGCTAGGTCCTTACATCATTAGTAAAGATCTGGGGAAGGGAGCATATCTTTTAGAGGACTTTGAAGGCCACCCCCTTCCTAATCCTCGCAATGCACTCTATCTTAAGAGATATTACCCTTAGCATTTCCCATTCGAAATGCATGTTTTATCTCCTTGTAGATAGCCAGCGTATGTTTGTTTTTATCATTCACTACTTCACCAGGACCCATGTTGTCCACGAAGTCTTTCTTTCCCTCTTCTCCAAATCGGATTTCCTCACTTACAACACTTTTCATTGGGGCACCACTTTACCCCCATATTTATTCTTGTTCGTGTCGATTTCCGTCATGAGATACCATTTTGTACTCATATTTTTCGGGTCCCCTTTGGCCCTTTCATCATTCCATCGTCATCATCAGTGTCTACTTGGACATCGCTCTACTATTTTCCCTCGTGCCTTAGTTGGGGATCCCTTATTGCGTCACCTATGGCAGACCTACTTCTGTCGACATCAGCTCATTTATTCCAGAAGCCCGGTCTAGGGGGCAGTGTACCATTGGTTTGAACTCTTCCCAACATGATCGTGATCTATACACTGGATGGTCTAGTGATGTAGCAACAGCTATTGGTGATTCCCGAGAATTTGTGAGATGTCTCAACCCTCATGAGGGGGTGGCCCTGCAGGTAGCCCCCCACATGCCCGGATGAATTCATTTCCGCCCTTGATGCTGCTCCTCCCATTTGATGTTATCAGCCTCCATCGCTTGCAGCGCCTCTTTGATTTGCACGTATCAATCAGATGTTGCGAGCCCTTCCCCGCGTGTAGGGGGCATTTGGGTGTATTTTTATCTCATGTACTACCATATTATTGTATAATTCCTGACGATTATTCCAGGCATCGCATGTATGTGGGATCCATCATGTTATTTATCTGGCTCATGTTTCGGCCAGCACATGCTTCATTCTTGCGTTCTGTGGTTTTCTGGGTTCCTTATTCTTTGTACTTATTGTGTTCCATGGTTTTCCGGGCGCCTTATTCTTTGTACTTTGTCTCGGCAGGCATAGGTATGCCTCCCCCGCCGCCTTTAGCACAGGTACCACTTCATAGAGACTTGTTGCACCTGTAAGTCTCGTCTCCTCAGGGTCTAGTCCTTTAACACATCAGACAACATTACACTTCTCTCTCTCACTTCCCTTTTCATATCTAGTGATTGAGTTCTTACAACGTACTTCGGTCATACGATTTGCTCCTAACACTCGTACGTTGGGGGGCAATCTGTTACACCATTTTTTTTGGTCATCTAACCTATTATTATTAGATGAACCCAAGTACACCATGTAAGACCAATTTTACCCCAAGTAAAATTGCTTTCGCCACATAAAATAACTTATTTGGTCATATTTAACCCAAAACAAATCAATTAATTAAATAAATCTTTATTTATTTAATTATTTCCTAAGAACAAGTTATTTAAATCATTATTTAAATAATATTCTTAGTTAAATTTGACTAAATCATACATAAATAATTAAATAAACCATTATTTATTTAATTATATTCCCATCATTCCCCTAAAATGATAAATAAATCATTTATTTATTTATTATTTATAAATAAAGGAATTGACCCAAGTCAAGAATCCTTTTCCCTCCAACACATATAATAAAATATTCCTAAAAGGAGCTTCTAGAATTCGATTAATAATATTTTATTCATGCACCGAGTTCTAGACTGCCCCAATATTCTGTTATAAATAGGGGGGTTTTCCCCATTCATTAACCAGCTTCATTGCATTAGATCACTCTGGATCTACTCTTGGTCACCATTTCCCATTTTTGCTTTGTGAACTCCCATGGAGTTCTATGTTTATTTTTCTACACCACTAAGAGAGAGAAATGTTAGATCTGAAACACTGAGGACTTCCAAGAACCCATCCCACTGAGGAGAACCGGAAAACACCTTTCTTGTTTTCCTCTTAGGTGCCCCATTCTTTAATATAATACAAAATTCTTTCAAATACATTCTTCTTGTCTTGTCCATTGGATTTATGGAGCTATATTCTATTTTATCTACTTAATGTCTTTTGTGCTTAGATCTGAGTTTATGCAGCAAACTTAAAGATATTTTACAGCCATAATCGATGCTAGGGCTATTTTTTATGCGTAGATAAAGTGATATTTTACGACGAAAGATTCATACTAACGGTGGATATC
>JAXQQM020075055.1:0-12025 GCA_034641835.2 Pinus albicaulis | reverse complement strand
ATAGTGTGGGTGGAGTCAACTAGTGGTCAAAGAGCAAAGGAAAACACCCAACATGCATTATATGGTTGTGCACAACCTATAAGGAAAGGAAACATTTCTAGCAAGCATGGTAACAATATTGGGTATGGTCTATTGGAAAGGGACAAATTCCATCTAGGAATAAAAATTTGAATCAAGGAGTGGGAAGGATAATTTATAAGAGAGAGAAGTGCTCCAACAACCATGAAAACCCAATTTAGCGACTATATAAACTTTTGCGGTAGATAATTTTTAATAACCATATATCTGATACTTTAAAAGGAAATGTGTGATGGGAATTCTAGAGCTATTTTGAAAAAGGGAAACAACCAATATTAAAGACCGTTTATTTATCTAAAAGCACCAAGGCTCCAATACCACTTACAAAACTTGAACAACTCCAATATTGAACAAATTTAATTAATGTGCATGATATTAAAATATTGAGGTATGACCTTTGGTTTCATTTTCAAAGAGGCATGCTGACTATTTTTGTCCACATATGACTTTTCACATTTCTCCTAAATGAGTAGCAATAATATTTGCAATAAACAATAACCCCTATTGTTAGGTATCTAACTTGATATGGTTTGATTTATAGGATCATAATTCATCAAAATATAAAGGACATGGTCCATTCGAGGTATGATGGCCAACAAATATAAATACCAATAATGATGTCGCATCCCATTAGACATTTGATTTGACATGGAACAAGATATCGAATGAAACAAAAATTCAAAGAAAAAGACCCATCATTTAAGAAATGGAAAGGACTCTAAGAAATAGTTAGGATAGAGGATCCCACGTGATAGACATGTCTTGAGAAGGAAAACTATAGTGAAATGGAATACACGAAGATAATTTTGGTAAGTAAGTCCAAATATGCATATAATTGAGAGGTCAAGGTATAAAACCCAATAATTTATATAGGAAAAACAAAATATTTTTCATCAAATTTTCTAATTAAACCAAAATATGTCACTGGATATAAAACCTTTAGGTGTTGTGATGCATATATAAAACCAAAAAAATAATTAAAAGAGGTCAATTAATTAAATAAAAAACTCTTGAAAAGTTATTAGTAAATATATTTGTTATGTGATGGGATTGATGTGCATAAGACAATATTTTAAAGCTCTAAGGAGGGGCTAAACTTGAAGTAAATCTAGAAAATAAAGTCTCAAAGGACATGGTGTGAAGTAGTAATAGGGTCCAAAATGTGAAAAATAATAAATATATTTGAAAAGAATAATAATAGGAGTAGTTTTTAAGTGCGACTTTTTGGAGCAGATGGTTGGAATCCAACAAAAAAATTTGTGTTGTTTAAACTGGGTTTTTGACTGCATTTATGGATTTAATACCCTAAAAAACCCTTTGGGCCATTTCTTGTGAAGTTTTCACCCATAACTTGCGATTTCAATGAATCTCATTTGAGATGAATTAAATTGGAAAATAAACTGGAAAAGTTTCCAAAAAGTCGCATTTAAAGAATACTCTACAATAATATATATGTGAACTAGATAGGTTATGAAAAGAGGACTTCTAGATAAACTGTAATTGTTTGATACTAGGATAAGAGTAAAAGGTGAAAATATCTAGATAAGGCATGGTCAAAATATTGTGTGACTATATACAAACCTATTTTATACACAAGTTATTTTGTGTGTAAGCTCATTAATGACCTGTTACTAAGTTATTTAAAAGATACTAGTTTAGTAAGAGACGACAATTACTCATTTTGAAGGAGCTATGATTAAATGAGTAACGAGACTTTATTTTCATGTACTAATGAACCATCACTAAGATAGTGCAAGGTGATAGTATAAATGTTGCATTAAAAGAGGAATTACCTTATATATATATAGATATATATATATATTATATATATATATATATATATATATATATATATATAACCTCGATCAGGGTGCCCAGTGTCAGGTACTACAAGGCAAGTGGAGGGCGACGGATACGCACGGGTAGGAGGTTCCGGCATGCGAACTCTGGCCAGCATTAACTTTCCAGTCTGAGGATGTACTTGGCATTTACTCTCATGATGATTGATAAGGAAAGATAGCTAACAATGTCAGGAAGGCATCGGAAAGACCAGAGGAGGGAGAGCCTAAAGAGGAAAATTCGGAAACAGATGCAACCAAATCGTTCTGGCAGGAGAAGAGGTTTGGGTCGAGCTGCAGGAGCTGTTGAAGAATATGCCTTGACTAGAAACGCTGCAGACAAGAGGTATCAAGCTTGGGTACAATGGTATGTCATTATTCTTCATTCCAACCTTCTGCTTTTAACCATAAATCTCTGTAGAGGTTAGGACAGAGGTGGTATGGGTAGGAATTGTAACAAATTTGTTAATAAAGATGTGTCTGGTATATTTTTTTCCAGTATCTGTAGTTCGGTCAATAATATTAATTTGTTTATCCCGCAGGAGGCTATTCAGCCTCACTTTCGTAATCCCTGTAGAAAATTCAAAGTTCCTTACATAAATAGGATTTTCATTTTCTTAATGCATGGTTTGGAGCTCACTTATGCTGGGCAATTGCAAATGTTAGAAAACAGTTGTAAACATTGTAAGGACAAGACGAACGACCTCTGTTCGATCTTCTCCAATGATTTAGGGGATAATTGGGGTATCTTTCGTCATTTTTTTGTCGGCCTTGTTTGGTCTTAGTAGGAGAAAATCTATCAAAACCTCTATAGTCCTAGTGAAGGCAAACTGGAAGGCCTCTGTTATGGTTTTTCAAGTGATCTTCGAGATATTTGTGTTAACCTTATTTTGAATTCTTCCTGTTTAGTATGGTCTATAGATGGTAAGATAAAAAGCCTATCAACCTGCTTTGGTCTCTATCTATGTCAAGGGAATTGTATCTATAACTCTGCGAACTATCTCTGTCAAGGGACTTGTATTTATAACTCTGCGAATCATGTGACATAGGCGGAAATATTTCTCAAAATGCAAGGGTTAACCTTCATAACTCTGTCCTACCGTTATACAGGCTCACAGATAATCTATATAGGTTTAACGCAGCAAAAACATCAAATCCTAACTATGGCTAAAAGGAGATCTGCGAATCGAATGGCCAAATCAAGAGATAAAGGAAAGCAACAGATTTCAAAAACTACAGCTGAATCTAGCAAGTGAGGCAGAAAGAAAAAAAAAAGAGATAATAGAGAATATCTCGGAAGCTTATTTTGTCAGTAATCCTCCACAAACCAGAAATGTAATTCAGGGATGGGAGAGAGAAAGTCACAGTAATGAGGAATATATTGAGGCAGAGGAGGCAATTATGGATTTTGTTAATGATCCAGGAAATACTAGAGGTCGCCTCTCTTTATTTCATCAAATTATTCACACATACTGGGTAATGAAATGTGTCCTATCCAAAGCAATGCAAATTCTTCATCCGATTGAAGGGAGTCCAACAATAATCGCACTACTTCAGGATATCAACAATCAACTCCAAGATATCAAGGTGTCACAATATCAAGCGACAACCCGAATTGGTAGAATTGAAAGGCAGATTCAACAGATGCAGCAAGTAGACATGCCTGGTTCCATTGCAAAGGATCTAGTACCGCTAACTCTTCTGATGGTTAGTAGACCAGATTAAGTTTTAATGAATTTTGCGGATAGTGTTTTTGTTTTCAGTTGTCACTTAGCTAATGTCTTAAATAGTAAAATGGTCATTGCGGCTAGTAGAAGAAAGAAACAATATCAATTTTGGATGGCTTTTAATGCTTTAAGGTGGCCAACAGACTTGGTTTCCTTCGGGCAGGTTGGGGCCACTAAATTTGTATATGACGCAACCTCCCTTTTTACGATAAATAGAAAATAGCAAGGATCTACCAAATATATATATATATATATATATATATATATATATATATACCAAGGAAAATACTTTTACTAGAAACTCTTTCCAATTTTGTGAAAGAAATGGGTCTTGTTAGTGACCATTTAAACTAATCTTCAAAGACAAATATATAACATGTTTTTTTTTGGTAAATGATATATATATATATATATATATATATATATATATATATATCCTTAACAATTATTCACTTAATTTATGAGTATACCTATAATCATTGTATTTATGAGTATACTAATAAGCATTTTAGAGGAAAATCTATATTTACAAGTTATAATGAGCATTAATTCAAAAATATTTAAAAACCCATTATTAATAAAATAAAGCCGTAAAATATTAATATTTTTTGTATGAGTATATAAACATTGTTAACAAAATATTAATATAGATTTAATAATGAATTAACAATTGTTCATTTAATTTATTGGTACACATAAATATTTTACATTAAATCTATATTTACAAGATATAATAAACATTAATTCAAAAATAGTTGAAAACTCCATAATCAATAAAATAAAGTAGTAAAATATTAAGTGTTTTTGTGTATAAGTACATAAATAGTGTTAAATATATTTTAAAAGATTAATATATTTGTATATGTGAATATTGTTAAATATATTTTATATATTTTAATATTAACCAAGTAAACAAAATCAGTGAATAACTGAGTAATAAGTATTCAATTATTATATTTTTTCTTATTTAAAATTATAATCACAAATTAAAAGTAACGTTAACAATGAAATTATAGTAAATAATAAAAATATAAAAAATATTAACATAACAGTAATGTAAAATATTAATTTAAGAAAGTCATGTTAAATAAATGTACTTGTATAAAAAAACATAAAAAATTAAAATTTAGTGGAGAGGGGTTGCATTCATGAAATGATGTCCCTTTATATAGAATAGGTGGCTTCATGGAGGGTTATAGAATTGGTGAGTTCTAGACTTATCTAATTCAATATTTTTCAAAAAATAATGATGTTTTTCAAAAAATAGTCCTGACCCATAATGACCCATCACTAAGATAGTGGAAAGGTCATAGTATAAATGTTGTATTAAAAAGATAAATACTTCACACACACATCCATATTAGAAGGAAAATATTTTACTAGAAACTATTTTTAATTTTGGGAAATAAATTATTCTTGTTAGTGACCATTTAAACCAACCTTATATATATATATATATGTATATGTGAGTACACCCATTAGCATTTTATGAGATATCTATATTTACCAGATATAATGAGCATTAATTCAAAAATATTTAAAAACCCTTAATTAATAAAATAAAGTAGTGAAATATTAATATTTTTCTGTTTACGTATTTAAATATTGTTATCAAAATATTAATATAAATAGAAATGGATTAACAATTATTATTAGTAGAATTTATGGTTACACTCACAAATATTTTACATTAGATGTATATTTACAATATAATGAGTATTAATTAAAAAATAGTGCAAAAACCCATAATCAATAAAATAAAGTAGCAGTTTTGTGTTTAAATATATAAATATTGTTAAATATATTTTAAAATATTGATATTTTTGTGTATGTAAATATTGTCAAATATATTTATATATTTTATTATTGACTAAATAAACAAAATCAATGAATAACTAATTAATAATTATTCAGTTATTCTATTTTTCCCCACTTAAAATTATAATAAAAAGTTAAGCTTAATGTGAAGTTATTGAAGATATTAATATAAATAAAATGTAAAATATTAATTTGATAAAGTTATGTTATTGAATGAAATAATTATAAAATATTAAAAATTAGTGGAGAGGGGTTGCATTCATGGAGTGGTATTCCTTTATAAAGAATAGGTAATTTCGTGGAGGATCATCACTGTATAAGAATTGGTGAGTTTCAAACTTATCTAATTCAGTGTTTTTTGAAAAATAGTTGTAGAGCATATTAGCAGGATTAGTGCATATTGCTCAAGGAAAAGGGGAGTTGTGACTTCTCATTGCAAGCAATTGCATTTTTGAAACAATGAAGATTTTTTTCTTCTTACTAGTTGTTGTGATTTTCAATAGCTCTTTTACGTTTCCAAGTGTGAATTCGATACGTATCCATTTAGACAACAAAATGGATTCTGGTGTCATGTATAATGTTCAGCAATATGGTGCAAAAGCAGATGGCACTACTGACGATCTCAAGGTGAGAGAAACTTAAATCAATGAAAGAAAAAGGATAGAGGAATAATGTATAACAATTAAATCTGTTGTTTGTTTGTTTGTTATATGTAGGCATTTGTGTGCTCTCCTCGGAATGCATCTTGTTCTTCTACTCAACCATCTATTGTCTACATACCGAAAAGAAAATTCTCGGTTGGTCCAAACCTTCTTTACGGCCATGCAAGAATGCTAATATTATAGAAAAGGTGTAAATTGTTAATATTGAATTCCTTTGGTCATATCAACAAGCAATATTATGGGAGTGGTAAATCGTTAATATTCAATCCTCTCATCAGATATATATATGTTTCTTTTCTTTCGATCAATCGTATGTGTTTTTGACAGATAATGAATTTAATCGCACCATCCAACAATAACTTATGGAATGCACAAATTTGAACCACATCAAGTATATGCTTCAAGGTAGATGGTCTAACTCTGAATGGCGGGGGATCCTTGGATGGACAAGGAGCCTCCTGGTGGAATATGTGTAAAAACAATCGGCAAGTACGTATATAAATTTAAATTTATGAGTTGTACAATGAGTCATGTGTTGTTTCATAGTGATTTGGATACACATCCTCATACTTAATACTGATTGAATACATTGATTTTCGTGCAGTGTAAATCTGGGCCTTCGGTAAATTCTCTACCCATTTTTTCACACATTAATTCAAGTGTTGAATAATTAGGAGCTTATAGTGTAAATAGTTTATCATGAGTGTGATTTTGACATTGTGGAATGGTAATGGGCAGTCCTTACGATTGTTGGGCACTACGAATACTGTGGTGAGAGATTTGACTAGCAAGCGATTCCATATTAGCATAGATGGAAGTGACAAGGTTTTGGTGGAAGGATTAACTATCAAGGCCCCTGCAGACAGCCCCAACACTGATGGAATTCACATAGATTCTTCTAATGTCCATCTTCGAAATCTCAACATCGGAACAGGTATCATATTTTCCATCAACAATTCAAAATTGTTGGAGGAAGGGTAGCTATTCTATGAAAGATAAAAGCTTTAACTTTGGTTGTGCAGGAGATGATTGTATTGGTATTTTGGAAGGGACTTCCAATCTCTACATTGAACAGGTTACTTGTGGACCTGGTCATGGAATCAGGTGAAATAATTTGATAATATTTCAATTGGGTAAAGGATATGAGTATTCAATGCATTGCATTGCACTAACAATGGGTTTATGTTGTTGTTGTTACAAAGTGTGGGAAGCCTTGGAAGATATTCTTCTCTTAATGGAGTCAACAATGTCACTGTAAATGGAGCTTCTTTCACTGGCACTAACAATGGAGTTAGAATTAAAACATTGCAAGGAGGGAAGGGCACTGCCAAGGGAATAACATTTGAGAACATACAAATGAACAATGTAGCAAATCCAATCATCATTGACCAATACTATTGCCCAGGTTGTACTGCCCAGGTGATCATCATTTTACCCCTAATATGAACAAACTCCCTTTAGTTTATTACCATATTTTTTTAGTAAGTTTTTTCTTTGCTTACTTTCTATGTGGCACTTGAAGATTGAAGCATCATATAACCACTGAAGTTTTGTAGCTTACTATCAAGATTTGTAACTTACTTTGTTGTTGAGATTGGGTTTGGAGGTTTGTAACTTAGTTTGTTGTCAAATATTGGCTGTCAATTTTTGTCTTTTATTTTATTATTAATGGTAATTGTATTTGTGCAGGAATCCAATATGAATGTGCAGATTAGTAATGTGATGTACAAAAATATAACTGGAACTTCAACAACAAAAGAGGCCATTAATTTAGCTTGCAGTAAAACCTTTCCATGTCAAGGTATCAAAATGGAAAATGTGAATTTGAATTATGAAAATAACAGAGCTCAATCTCTGTGTAGAAATGTGAAGGGACTTGGAGCTAATTCTGTCAAGCCCTCTCCAGTTTGTTAAAAATGCCAACTTTATAATGTTGGTTTTTGTATTAGCTATTTTGTAATTTGAATTGAATGTAAATTTGAATTAAGAAAATAAGAAAACTAATCTTTTTGGTAAAAAATTGTCAAATTCCTTGGATGGTGAATGCTTTTCATATACCAACTTGAACACGTTGGAAGTTCCATTAGCTATCTATGTTGGTTTTGGAATGAAATATCTTGTACTATGAATTCAATGTAAATGAGAATTATGAAGATGATTTGAGTTTAATTTTTGTATCAAATTATTAAAATGATTAAATTTACCACTTGAATATGTTGGAAGTTACATTGCTTGTAGTATAATTTGAAATCCTTAACTTCTTATGATTTAAGCTTCTCTTTCTTTCAATGTGTTTTCAGTAGTTTTAAGTTAATTATTTTCAATATCTATTTAAACCATTACTTTTAAGTTAATTATTTTCAACATTTATTTAAACCATTATGGTTGATTAAATATTTATTTAAACCAATTAGATTAGATTAAAGTGTATTAATATTTTTAAATTTAATAAAATTAAAATCAACTCAATAACATCGTAATCCAATCATCAATTATTGATCTGGGTGCTCCCCCTCCAATATCAACCATCAATTATTGATCTGGGTGCTCCTCCTCCAATATCTACCAGGCATATTGCACAAAAAAAAATTAGAGTAAATTATAAGTATGAGAAATATTAAAGAAATCCGCGAGAATAACTGTACTGCCACCTCAACATCAAAATCGGATTCAGGTGCCAAGAAAGAAGTCGCACACAACTCTGCACCCCACTGCAAAGGTGTCATCAGCCAAAGTTTGTGA
Organism: Pinus albicaulis; assembly: GCA_034641835.2. Taxonomy (NCBI): domain Eukaryota; kingdom Viridiplantae; phylum Streptophyta; class Pinopsida; order Pinales; family Pinaceae; genus Pinus; species Pinus albicaulis. The sequence continues at coordinate 3,160 of JAXQQM020075055.1, read as the reverse complement.
AGGTAGAAAATTAGTAAAAAAATCGATAGTTTCTAAACATCTTCAAAAGTTTCTTCAAGAAACCTAAACTTGTTTAATCCTCCACAGGAAAATTCTGAAAAGGTAATAGGATTCAAGGAACTTAGACTTGTTTAATCCTCCACAAGAAAATTCTGAAAAGTTAATAGGATTCAAGGAACTTAAACTTGTGTAATCCTCCACAAGAAAATTTTGAAAAGGTAATAGGATTCAAGTAACTTAAACTTGTTTAATCCTCCACAAGAAAATTCTGAAAAGGTAATAGGATTCCACAAAACAGCGAAAGAAGAAACCTGGGTATTGTTATGAGTTTAGAAGAACAGACAACAGAATTAATGGGTATTGTTATGAGTTCAGAAGAACATACAACAGAATTAATGACATTGCTTTAATGGATATTGTTATGAGTTTAGAAGAACAGACAACAGAATTAATGACATTGCTTAACAACATTCGCATTGCCCTTTCTTGTGTTATCGGCTCGATGCCAACTAATAAATCAACTTGGGTGTTCGCCAGCAATCCCCACAGCTTGGGTATCGCTCTTTCTCTCACGCTAAGATCTCTTACACCATTGTATTCAAACATGAAGTCATGGAATCCTTAGGTGTGTACTCATCTCAATCCTTAGGTGTGTACTCATCTCAATTTTATTTTATTTTCTAATACCATATAGTTTTTTTTAACCAATTTTATGAGTAGAGGTTAGATGTTGTAATGTATTGTTATGTCATGTTCTGTGATATAAGTATACAAATAAAAATGATGTAAGAATTTTGACTTGGTTAAATTACATACAAATAAAAATGATTTAAGCATTTTGACTTTGTCAAATTACATACAAATAAAAATACAAAATTAAAAGCTTAAATCTCTACAATCCCCACAACTTGGTTATTCCTTTTTCTCCTTAAATTCTCCTTAAATATCTTTTCAATCAAACTTTATCAATCTGTAAATGGAAAAATCTTTCAACTCAAGGAAAAAGCCATGCACCATGTTAACCTCCTACCAGATTCTTTCCATTGACTTTTGCTAAGGGGCAAATAAAGAAAAAAATAAGAGGCCCAAATCTATGCATAAATAAAATTTTTATAAATAAATTTAATTTTAATTATAAAGTTGTAAAGTCAAATTAAACTATCACATTTTAGGTTTTGACAATCCATGGGTTTTCCCATGGTTTTCTTCTTTAATATAGTCTATTTAAAAGCACAAAATTCCATTGAATTTTCCAAAGAAAATAATTAGTGAAGTTAAATTAAACTTTCATATTCTAGGTTTTGACAATCCATGGTTTTTTCCCATGGTTTTCTTCTTTAATATGGTCTATTTAAAAGCACAAAATTCCAATGAATTTTCCATAGAAAATAATTAGTGGTTTTGAGATTCTTCTCACCATAATGATTTTCTTTATTTTCTTTGAAAAATAATATAGAAATTTATAATTTTGAAATGATATTGTTTATCCATTTTTTCATACCGCTATTATCTTTGTTTAGTCCACTATATCAATGGTTCTAGTAAGTCCCTAACATTTTACTCTCATCATGTGTCCTAATATCTCCTAAACTATGGTATTCAAACATGAAGTTTAGAAATCATCCAAAGGAAGGGGAGTTCAGATGAATTAATGTTTTATATCTTGCCAAATTCTCCTTAAATATCTTGTCATGCAAACTTGAACTCAGAGGACATCTTGTCAGACAAACTTGAACTAAGAGGACAATCTGTAAATGAAAACCTCTTCCAACTCAAGAAAAAAACATGCACCATGTTAACCCAGATTTTGAAAACTCTTACCACATTCTTTCCATCCATTAATGTTTGCTTGAGATATCAAATAGATATGCGAATGGATTTGAAAGAGAAAGGTATACATAGAAAATTAGTGTGGGCCAACCTAAGGTGGTGGGGGTTGAACAGGACGAAATTAGTGCGTACTAGCATAAGGTGGGGGTTGAATAGGGCGAGGATAAGTATGTGGATATTGATAAGGATTGTTTGTTATTGCAATTTTTACTTTTTCTACATCTTTTTTTCCCACCCTTCAAGTGTTTTGTTATTGCTATAATTATTTATTTATTTATTTATTTTCTGCATCATTTTTTGCCACACTTTAATTGTTTCTTTTGAATTTCATTAAGGGGATATTGCTTTTGATGGTTAGGTTATGGGTCGTTTCTATAAGATATCCTCCACAAACATTTGCATTGTAAGGAGAGGAGATGATTAATTATGATTTGTTGCATCAATTTTTGGCTTAAATAGTTTGTTTTAGTTTTGGGATGAACTTTCAAAGGTGATTATGTTGAAAGGTGTCTTACCATCTAATATGGAGTAGATAAATCTAATATGAAGTATATATTGTAGTGGAGAATTGAATCAATTGACATTTACAATAATTCTCCATCAACATTTGCATTGTAAGGAGAGGAGATGATTAATTATGATTTGTTGCATCAATTTTTTGCTTAAATAGTTTGTTTTAGTTTTGGGATGAACTTTCAAGGGTGATTATGTTGAGAGGTGTCTTATCGTCTAATATGGAGTAGATAAATTTAAGATGGAGTACATATTGTAGTGGAGAATTAAAAAAATCGACATTTGATATAAAATAAATATTATCACTACATTATTGAGAAACGTTATAGTGAAGCTATAAAATATAATGTTGGTTAAATTAAAAAAATTTAAAGTAATAATAAAAATAATAAGTAAGCTAGCCCCTACTGTTAGCTCAATTGGTCGAGTTCCCATCGTTAAAGCACCTCACTATTGATAGGTCGTAGGGTTAATTCTCATCGACACTCTCGAGGTTAGGCTCTATTAATGAGTAAACAGGAAGTGATCCATTTGGGTGAATCTTCCCAAAACAATGTTTCTGTGGATGTAGCAGTCACTAGTCTCACAATTTTTCTATGGATGTAGTAGTCACTATCTCAAAATGTTTCTGTGGATGTAGCAGTCACCGATCTCCAGAGTCGTCTGTGAACCACATCCAAAAAAAAAATTTTAGTAAGCTAAATTTAGTTTGTTATATTACAATTTTTTTTTTATTAATATATCACCAACAAATTTTTTGAAAAAATAAATAATTGAATAATTGAACTATAATATATATTACCTTAAAAAAAGTTAA
>JAXQQM020058688.1:0-41594 GCA_034641835.2 Pinus albicaulis | reverse complement strand
TTTTTAGACATGGTGAGTGTTACACTAAAATCGTCATCCTCGACATTTTACTAAGAGTATGAGCTCATTATTACTCATACTTCCTCCTTTTGCAAGTCTAACATATCAGCTCCTCATGTCAAGCTTTCAAAATTAGAGAAAAGTCCCTAAAATCCCCTAAACATTGGTATTGCACTTTCTCTGTTCATTTCCTACGGTCCCGCACCTAAATTTCAGCCTTCCTGCGGAACCATACCACATGTTCTTTGTGTTATGGGTGCGGACCTCTGTAAAACATAAAAAGGCGAGAAAGTAAAGATAAAAAGTGAATTTCAGATGAATTCTAGAATATTCTAGATGGGAATTTTTGGGAATGGATACGCTTTGAGAAGGTTCATGCATCCCTCACTTGATGGAGCTAACCCCTTGATGTAAGGAGCTAATCCCTTTGAAGGATGATTCTATCCCTTCATATTTGGAACAAGAAACCTCCTCTTTTCCACTATAAAAAGAGGCCTTGGGTAGCCTCAAAGGGAGTTCAAGCTTAAGATATTTGAAGTTAAATGCTGTTGAGATTCAGACTCAGTTAACTAAGACTTTCTGTGAGGTTAAATCACTCATCTCTATTTTTCTTGGTTCAAAGAGTGCAATGCTTGTCAAATTAGAAGAGATTCCTGCTTCGGACCCCAGGAGGACCTGCACAACATCAAGGCACAGGTTGTAAAGGTTTTCTTTATTTGAAGTTAATACGAATATACTCATTTCTCTCATTAAACTGTCAATTCATGGTTTATTTCATAAATTCCTTGATCATTATGATAAGCATGATTTATAATAATGTCTATACAGGTGCTGCGTAATCTTTTTGCTTGTTTGTGACTGCAGATTCACGAGGAACGTTCTTTCAGTGCATGGGAAGGACTTCAACGAAATCAAGCAAGCGCTGGACATAAGGTAGGCCTTACACCTATATAGTGTTTTAATGAATCTTATATGCTTAGAGAGAGATTAGTATAATTGGTTGTTTGTTGCTAGTTACTTTTAGTACTAGAGAGATCGGTCTTGTCCGCAAGACAGATTAATCTACACAACAAAATGGCGACTCCGCTGGGGAAAGAACTTGTTGTTTTTGGTTCTCTTTTATTTTTGATTTGAGGAAACATTTTTTCCTGGTTTTTGATTGATACATATCTGTCTGGGTAATTTAGATTTTCCCTGTTTTTGAAAATTTAGAAATATTTTAAGTTTTTCTATAATTTTTCCTAGGACCGCATTTTGGCTTATTTTGACAGTGCGGGCAGGTTCGCACTTTCTGTAAAGAATACAGTGCGGGACCGCACCTGTCAATACTGGTTACCTGCGGACCCTGTAAAAATTTTAGAAAATCTCTAGATTTCTTTTTCTAGTTTATTTTTAGATCTTTGGTTTCTTCCCAGACTGATTATTGTTTCTGTCAAGAATTTTTTGTGAATGAACTCCAACAGTGTTGATGTTTTGATGATTTTCTAGAAGATTTTGCAGTTTGGATTGTTTTTTCACTTGGTCTTTGTAGCGATTCGAAACTTTTGACAATTTGCAGTATCTCAGATTACATTGATCTCTTTTTGTCTTTTGAATCCGACCTGATTGTGAAAACATCCTATATTGAGAAATTAAGCCTTTGTTTCTTTGCAAATCTTCGAAAAAACTTGGTTCAAAGTTTTGAATTTCATTTTTATAAAAACATATTTTGAGTGTTTTTGATCTGTTTGTTATCTGAACGAATAGATTCTTAGTTTGCTGAACAACTAAGGGAAACATTCATAAAAAAAATCTTAAAAGCTTTTACTCAATTTAGATTAGATCTCAAGATTAGAGTTTGTAGTTTTGAGTAGTTTTAGTTTTTGTAGTTTTCTTTCGAAGGAAAGTTGTTTTTGTAGCTTCTAGTTTGGAAAAGAAAAGGATTTTTCTTGTGAGCTTTGATAGTTTATTGAAAAGACAAAATATTTTCTTTCAATCATTTTTCATGTTTAAAGAAGGAATTAAAAGGATTGCATTCTCTAACTCTTTCTTTAGATAGCAAGTTCATTGAAAGAAAAAGAATTGAATATCATCATAGGTGCATTTTAGTGTTTTTTGGAAGTCGAGTCTTCACATCATCCAAAGTTTCATTTCCGCACCCATTGACTTAAGAAACAACTCTTAAAAGTAACGCTTAAATAAAATTCATCTAGTAATCTTTTTATTTCTAGGGCTCTCATCACCAACATAGCTTAGGCTAGTATCTTGGAGTAGGTAGTAATTAACTCTCCAAGATAGCTAAAACAAACAATTAGACATATCTTGTGGTAGGAAGAATTCCAGTTGTTGCATGTATGCTCTGGGAAGCTCCTCTTAAAGGAGTTAAGCACGAGATCATATCTGAACCAGTGGGGTAATCAATCCTTCCTCATTGGGAACGATAGAAGATATACACGTATTAAAAACGGTAAACCTCGGATAGACCATTTTCGAGGAGCCAGGGGTCACTTGTCGGTAAACCTTGGATTCTGTTCAAGGAGCCTTCAAGGGGATTGAGCTTTGTTACTCTGCCCTTGCGTGTGTGTCGGATCGTAGACTGTTCCCCCAGGTATATTTGTTTCATTTGGTAACCTTAGAGGCCATAATCTTTAGGATTCTTTCCTAAGGTGACGGTGGAGGAAAGATCCCACTGTACCTGGAACAGACGTCGACTAGACTCACTTGGACTCTCTGGGGGGTTCTCTTCACTCGAGATGGTTATGTGAAGAAACTTGTGCCAGTCTGTTTCATTAAGCAGGTTGTCGGGGTAACTGTTCCAACCGCCCTTTTCATGTTAAAACTCTACTAAGTTGGATTTCATCACCAACTAGTGATTTTAGTATGGAAAGTTACTTGTTTATATTCCGGATCAAATTTTGGCAGTATCGGTTTGTTAAATCATTGTTACCCAAGATCACCGAAGATGTAGCTAAGGCTGGTGTTGTTACCGAAGAGCAAGTAATTGCTCAGGCTCAGTACCTAGACCTCGTCTATACGCAGTCAGGTACTTTACATGAAAAAATTCCCGATTTACCCAAACAAGGTCAGATAGCTGCTCCTCCTTCAGGGTCTCATGCCGCTGACGGTATGATTGGTACAGTTAGTTCTAAAAGTAAGAAGAAATCCTCAAAGAATTCTTCTCCAATTATAACTTTACCTGATTCCCCGAAAGGAGAATCCTCTCCCGAAGTTTCTGCCGACATTCATGTTGTTGAAACATCTACGACAAAATCAAAATCCGGTGGTAAAAAGAAGGGGAGGAACAAAAACAAAAAGAATTCGAAAGAAAAAACTGATAAAGATGAATCCAATGACGAGAAACGTAAACCTCGCTATCCTTGTTTCATTTGTGAACAAGATCATTTCACGAAAGAATGTCCATATCGAGAGGAAGTTACGAAACTCGTTAAAGGATCGCAACAACCTGTTGTCTTGAAGGATCCTTTTCCAATTCAAGATAGTAAAATGATTGGTTCTTCCTCGACTACTTTAGAAGAGCCTATTATGATGATGTCTCATGTAAGGATTGCGACGCGATCGCAAGATTACGGTTCTAAGAATCTCGTTGATGGAAAAGAAGGAGAGTCTTCTAATGCGAATGCATCAAATACAACTCCTCCTGTTTCCGGTCCGCTACAGATCGAGAAACAAAATCCAGACTTGATAATCAAACCGCCTGCTAAAGGTGTTCTTCGTAAATCAGCTTTCAATCCACATGCGAGAGCTGCTCAGAATTACAATATTGTTGAAGATTTAGCTGTTTCTCCTTCAGCAATGTCGGCTTTGGAAGTGCTGCAATCGTGTCCAGCACAACGTAAATTGTTATTGTCTGCTATAGGAGCTATTGATGTTCAGGATTCTAACCTCATAATATTCGATTTAGAAACTAGTACACCGCATCTCCCTCACCAAATGGCTTTCCAGATTCCAGTGTTAGTAAAAAATAGACCTATTTTTCGGACTGTGATTGATGAGGGAGCTTCAACGTGTATTATGTCACTTTAGTGTTGGAAATCTCTTGGTTCTCCTACACTTAACCAATCTCCGACGATTCTAAAAGCTTTTGATGGTCGAGGTTTTCAACCTTATGGTATTTTGCAGGATTTACCCATAGGGGTAGAAGGTAAAATCGTTAATCTAGATGTGGAAGTGGTTGATGCCCCTCTAGATTACAACCTTCTTCTGGGTCGTAGTTGGTCCTATGCTATGACTGCTGTTGTCTCTTCGGTCTTTCGGCTCATAAAATTTCCATATCAAGGAAAGATCGTCACAATAGATCAGTTAACTTATTTCTCGTCCGACCCAGCCTCTACAGAAACAATCCAGCATGTTGGTAAAACGGCTATCCCTTATAAGGATGTTGGAGTAGGTTTGATTAAAGATTCTGGTTTACTAGGAAATTTTTCCTTTCCTCCTCCTAACGTATCGCCTTCTACTGCAAATATTCATATGATTTCATCAGACACTATTATGTTTGATGATCCTTGGATCATACCTTCCGAATCCGAGATAGATTCATTTGATGGCATGATGCCCTTGAGTCCATTTGAAATTGCGTATCAGGCTGTACAGTCACTTTCCAACCCCTCTTCAACCGAAATTGATCCAATGAATGGGATCCAAGAGGAATCACTTTCTATATCTAGTTCAATTACAACGACATTTCCTGAACTTGTTCATACAGATGAGCAAATTCGTGAGTTTTTTTCTATTGATGATTTACCATGGGAAGATCTACATCATCGATCTTCATTTTTACCCGAATTAGATCATTTTGAAGATGATTTCACTTCCATTTTTACTGCTGAATATGCCAAGGAACCTCAGAATCCATTGCAAAATTCTGATTTTGAGTTAAATTTGGAAAATATATCTAGAACGGTTCCAATTGACATTTCAGTAAAACCAGGAATAATTGAAAACATTCATATAGGTGCTTGTTGTACGAATGAAGAAATTCAGACTTATAAAGCCCTATTTCAAGAATTCCGTGACGTGTTTGCCTGGTCTTATGAAGAAATGCCAGGAATTGATCCATCGATCGTAGTTCATGAAATTAAGACTTACCCGGATGCTAAACCTGTTCGTCAACGATTACGTCAAATTCATCCTAGAAAAGCTGCTGCTATAAAAGCTGAAGTTGAAAAATTACTTCGAGCAAGATTCATTTATCCAATTCCCTTAACGGATTGGGTATCGAATATTGTTCCTGTGACTAAAAAACAAGGAACAATAAGAGTATGTATCGATTATAGGGATATTAATCGAGCGTGTCCAAAAGATAATTATCCAACTCCCTATATCGATCAAATAATTGATGATTGTGCTGGCAGTGAATTATTTTCCTTTATGGATGGTTTTTCCGGCTACAATCAAATAAACATACTCCCTGCAGATCAACCTAAAACAGCTTTCATTTGTCCATGGGGAACGTTTGCCTATTGTAAACTACCTTTTGGACTAAAGAACGCTGGAGCAACTTTTCAACGGGCTATGTCTTATGCATTTCATGACATTAAGCACATTGTTCAGCCATATCTCGATGATTTACCCACTCATTCATTACGTCGGGCCGATCATCCCACTCATTTACGAGCAATTTTTATGAGATGTAGGCATTATCGGATAAGGCTGAATCCGCATAAATGTGTTTTCTGCGTAGAATCGGGTCGATTACTGGGATTTGTTGTCTCGAAAGCAGGCATTTGCGTAGATCCATCGAAGGTCGAAGCTATCATTAAATTGCCTCCTCCTTTGACTTTACGCCAACTCCAAAGTTTGCAGGGGAAAGCAAACTTTTTACGTAGATTTATTCCTAACTATGCTGAGCTTACAAAGGGTTTTACCCAGTTGTTGAAACAGGACATTCCGTTCTATTGGGACGAGATCGCTGATCGATCTTTTGATGCACTCAAACACGCGTTGACCCATGCACCGTTATTGCATCCTCCCAACTACAACCAAGATTACATTTTGTATCTCGCTGCTTCTCATTCCACCATTGGGATGGTACTAGTTCAGAAAGATGAATCTCACAATGAACATGTGATTTATTATCTTAGTCGAAATTTGAATCCGAATGAAATCAAATACACACATGTGGAGAAATTGGCCTTGGCAGCTGTTCAAGCTGTCCAACGTTTTAGACATTACATCTTGTTACGTAAAACCACAATAATTTCTAATTGCAACCCTATGATGTATATCTTGACCAAACAATTGCTAGGGGGAAAATATTCCAAATGGATAGTTATCCTACAGGAATTTGACTTGGAATTTGAAAAATCCAAGGCAAAGAAATCTTTGGTATTTGCGGAACTGATGTGTGATTTCCCCTCTACTGATACTGAAACAGTGGCAGAAGAGTCCATTGCGGACGAATCTTTGTTTCTTATCAGTACACTTGATCCATGGTATGGGGATATTATTGTTTATCTACAAACCCAATCTTTTCGGCCTGACATTTCACGAACTCAGCGATGGAAAATATGCTTCCAATCCCAACAATATAATATCATTGGTGATACTCTTTATCGACGGGGAGCAGATTCTGTTTTCCGACGTTGTCTAACTCATGAAGAAGCTGAAAAGGTGTTAAATGACTGTCATTCTGGAGCATGTGGTGGTCATATGTCTGGGTATGCCACCGCCCAAAAGATATTGTGTGCAGGTTATTTCTGGCCAACGTTGTTCAAAGATTTCATTTATGCGGTTCGGAAATGCCACAACTGTCAAATTTTTTATCGGAAAATGCGCGCGCCACCCGCTCCTCTTCACCCTATAATTGTTGTTGGTCCTTTCGCGAAATGGGGTATCTATTTTATTACATGTAACCCTCACTCGGCCAGGGGGCATGCCTATATTATTCTAGCAGTAGATTATTTTACAAAATGGGCCGAGGCGATGCCTACATATTCAGCTGACGGCAAGACTGCTGCAACATTCGTATTTAATCACATAATTGCTAGGTTCGGTGTTCCTCAGGATATTATTACGGATCATGGAAGTCATTTTTGGAATATCATGATGACTGAACTGACAGAACAGCTTGGCTTGCGCCACGATAGTTCCACTCCATATTATCCGCAAGCCAATGGTCTGGTTGAAGCTATTAATAAAGTTTTAGTCACCATGATAAAATGAATCATTGGTATTCATAAGACGAATTGGCATTCCATGTTATTTTCAGCACTTTGGGCATATCGAACCTCAGTCAAAACATCAACAGGTTTCACTCCTTTTCAACTGGTTTACGGTTTGGAAGCTGTGTTACCAATTGAATGCGAAATTCCGTCACTAAAATTAGCCGTAGAATTACTTCCAGCTACGTCTGAAGAGGAGAAACGTTTCTTGTACTTAGCCCAATTGGATGAGAATCGACGAAACGCTGCAATAGCAAACGAGGCTCATGTTAAAAGGATAAAAGCTCAGTATGATAGAAATGTGACCCCTCGAAATTTTTCAGAAGAAGACCTAGTTTTACTTTATGATCAAGCTAACGACAAGCTAGGAGCTGGGAAATTCGTGCCTATGTGGCATGGTCCTTACATTGTGAAACGAAAGTTAGCAAAAGGGGCCTATGAGTTGATAGATTTTGACGGTGTCCCTTTGGATAAACCCAGAAATGGGCTTTATCTAAAGAGATATTATGCTTAAATGAGGTGTGGAGATTTTCGTTAGTTTAGATTTCTTTACTGTTGGTGTGTTTTAGATTAGAAAAGTGTGCCTAGTTTAGAAGTGTGTTTTTGTCACTATTACTGCTTATCTGAGTTTTACTCTTGATATTGCAGATGTCGACGTCTCTTCAAACCTACATTGGTTTTGCTGATGGTGCTTGTCGTAGTACACGGAACATTTCTTCCGCAGCTTGGGTTATCTATTCACCCTTTGACGAGTTAGTATTTATGCATGGGGTAAGCCTTGGTCAAACAACAAATAACATTGTCGAGTATAGTGCAGTGATTGAGTTATTATCTGAGTCCATATCATTTGGAATTCGGAGTTTGATTGTAAGGTTGGATTTTGAACTTGTTGTATTACAGCTTAACAGGGTTTATACCATTAGAAATCCGGTGTTATTACGGTTATTTTTGAGAGTTCATCTCTTGGAACGTGAGTTTGATTACATTGAATATCAGCATATTCCAAGACATTTAAATACATTAGCAGATTCAATTGCTTCTAGTATGATAAATAGACATTTGCAATAATCAAAAGTAGTAAAACAAACAACATTCACATATGTACACAGATAGCCATCAAAATAGTGATATATCATAGTATAGGGGTGTGTTCAAAAAATATACATCGTCTTCGATCATAGGTTGGAAACACCTTATGATCGGCAAAAATGATAATACAAAAGACAAAAAAATGAGTCTACACGATCATCCCATCACTGATGATGATCACGATACGAAACCACCACCCGGGCTACCCTGCATAGGAACCTCCTGAAAGGTCCTGGAACTCCAATCACATATCTCTGTAGCCTGAGAGGAATGTCATCTATACTGGTCTCTGGTATATCTAGAGTCAAGCGCTCTAGATGATGCTCCAAATCAGTCAAAATCTCTGTTGATTGGCCTGCTGGGGCTGGTGCGGGCGCAACTGGTTGTCGTCTCTCATAAGGTTGGAGATGAGCTGGTCGATGTGGACCCACGTCTGTATTCAAAAAACTTTTGATTATTAGTTTTCAAAGACGATAAAAAATTAAAAAAAATAAATTAGGATTTAGCAAACGTTGAAAATGTTTTACTTGAATCATCCCACTGTTCCCCTGCAGGGAGAACCATCTCTCTGTCACCGCGGAAATCTATCCCGGCATACGGAAAATCCTCTATAACAAAAAGTTGGCGATCCAGCCAACGAAAATATGAAGAAGGGAATCGTACAATCTCAGTTCCCTCAATAGCATGACGGGCCATCAACGCGGACCAACGAACCATTCTCGGTTCTCGAGGTCGACCGGCATCAACAGCAATACTCTGTGAAGCTAATAAGGGGATCCTCTCCAGAGCAAAAGAAATGACGATGGATCCATATCCAAAGTTTTTTATTTTCCCATTTTTTTCTCTGGTTAGTTGGCCTTTTACATTGGCCAACACAGCTTCACACCAGTTAAAGATGGTGCTGCGAAAACAGTCCACAGCAACATGCATTTGGGAACCGGTAGCTACATGAAGCACAGCACTCCCACACAGTTTGGTGACAGTAAAAGCAATAACTTTTAGTTCAGGATGGATGATGTGTTTTATGTCAATCCGTTTGTCCCGAGGATTTGCCTGATCGTTGCAAAATTCTAGTTGAAGACTAGCGACAGTCTGGCCACCTGGCCTAGTCCCAAACAAGGATACTTGTTCGCCCCTCTTGGACAAACCAGTCAAAAAATATATATCCTCCAGCTAAATTTTGAGCCGGTGGCCACCAATGAAGAAGCACTGGTCCTCCACATTCCATCTGTCTACCAACCATGTCAAGAGTTCTACCTGTGCCCTCATGCCTGAGATGGCCCAGAATTTGTATAAGCCACATGCTTTTAATGCCCATTGTGTGGGAAAATGAAGTATTGCAGCTTCATCCACTTCCTCATGCTCACGTTCTCGCCAGATAAGCATCTTGTTACTCCTACAATGCAGAAATAGGCAAGTTAGAAGACTTTTATTTGAAAAATTTTGGCAGAAAAATGAGAAAACCATGCTTTAAAATTGACCGCGCGGGTACCGCACCCGCTCTTTGTAAACAGAGCGTAGGTCCGCACGCGGGCTGTGTGCCGGGTGCGGTACCCACGATTTTTTCCTTTTAGGAAAAAATCGGGGTCCGCAGGTAACCTGTGTCCCACCTGTGGACCCCGCGGGCGCATTTTTGAACCATTTTTTGCCCTAAAAAATCAAACTAAAGCCTAAAAACGAATTTCAAACGGATGAAAAACAAGATAAGGAGGTCGTGGATTACCTGGGACTGACGGTTTTTGATTCCAACGGACGAATTTTCCAGAATCTTCACGGGAACTTTCTTACCCAAAAGCTTTTTACTTTTCACTCTGAAACTGAACGGTAAAAATGAAATTGAAAAAGTCCTTTTTATAAGTTTTTTCGAATGAATGAATTTTTAATTTATTTATTTTTCACTTTAAAAAGGGTATTTTTGAAAGCATTTTTACTTATCTTAAACAAGTATGTGTAATGTTTCAAGTTTTTGTGCAGAAACTGGATTTTTCAGGTGAACTGATCGTTTTTCAACAAAGAGCACACTTTTATCACTTTTTCGGACTCTTTCAAAAAATTTACAAAAAAACGAAACCTTGGAGTAATCTTTTAAGCCCTTTTCAGACTCTCTAAATATGAAAAAATTGCCGAGTACTTGACTATTCAAACTCGTTAAAGTAAATGAACAGTCGTCCTTTCAGTATAAGTTTACCCCTTTTACGGACTGAAATGGACTATTTACGAAAAAGGTATACGTTGACTAAATACGGTCAATAGAGTTCTCTCCCGCATTATTTTATCCTTTTTTGGGCTCGAGAGACTAAATTTACGAAAAAGAACACCCATGGAGTTTTATTAAGTTTTTCTTCTGACTCCCTAAAACTGAAAAACACCGAGTTTCTCCTATACTGGACTCGTTAAAACTTAACAGTAAAGGACCTGTTTAATTTTCAACAGGAACGAACCACTCCTTCTTAGGGTTCAAATTTTAAACTAAGTTGGACTTATCCGAAGGATGAGCTTATAACCAAGCAAATGTTATCCTCCTCAAGCTTGTCAAAAATAAAGAGGTACTTGCCAGAAATGGTGGGGGAAAAAGAGAGAAAAATGGGCATGTTTGTTGTATTTTAAATTTTTCGAAAATTCAGTCAACCACTCTTGAACACGACACTTTCATTCACCTGGGTTGGGAAATCCTTTGCCTAACAGTTAATCAAACCACATTGAAAGTCTTCAGCTAGTTTCTGGGTATTAGCTTTGGGTTAATTGTTACCAAGCCATCTGTAGTGTCGTTATGTGTTCAAGAGAACAGTTCAAATAAACCATTCATTTGCAAAATATCTGTCATCCATTTTTGACCATCCCTGAGTCAGTCCTTGCCAATATATTTTCAAAACTTGATCTATGATTTCGTGTTGTGGGCTTGCCTACGACAGATCACTTTCTATCGACATCAACACATTATCTAGGAAGTTGATCCAAAAATCGTCAGTACCTTGAAATCTGCATGCCTCAATGGCAGGTTTCTCGCCTTCGACGACAGGTTACATCATTGACCTTCGATCGAATGATTTCGTGAGATGTTCGACTTCAGATCATTCATTCACATTTCATGGATTGTACCGAGTACTTTGAGAGCCATTGACATTACTGGTGGTTTCTCTTACACTTGTTAACAGTTCACATCATTGACTGGTAATCAAGTGGTTTCTACCATGTTCGACTTCAACACATTTATTCACATGGATAGAATCGTACTAGTTCGAGATGCGGAAATCAAGACCCTGGATCTAGTTTCTACCATCCAGGTTACGAGGAATTTTGTTATCATCTATACAGTAGACTATTTATAATAGATGGTTGCGTTCGTACTGTGTCTACATATATCTGTACTATGATGTATTCAAAATCATTCCCGTATCAAAACGATTTGAGTTAGTTTCTAGTTAGTTTTAATCTGAGTACGGGAATGCCTACCTCAATGATGACATATATATGTATATATTTTGCATTGAATGTTTTTACAGGTTCCGACTGGGGTGTCCACAGGATGATCTTTGAAATGATAAAGTACTGCACTCTTCATATATGACAGACTACAACTTCATCTATTCCAGACTTTGCACTTTAGGGGGAAATTTGTTACACTAAAATCTGTCATCCTGACATTTTACTATGAGTATGAGCTCATTATTACTCATACTTCCTCCTTTTTCAAGTCTAACATATCAGCTCCTCATGTCAAGCTTTCAAAATCAGAGAAAAGTTCCTAAAAATCCCCTAAACATTGGTATCGCACTTTCTCTATTCATTACCTGCGGTCCCGCACCTAAAGTTCAGCTTTCCTGCGGAACCATACCGCACGTTCTTTGTGTTATGGGTGCGGACCTCTGTAAAACATAAAAAGGCGAGAAAGTAAAGATAAAAGTGAATTTCAGATGAATTCTAGAAGATTCTAGATGGGAATTTTCGGGAATGGATACGCTTTGAGAAGGTTCATGCATCCCTCACTTGATGGAGCTAACCCCTTGATGTAAGGAGCTAATCCCTTTGAAGGAGGATTCTATCCCTTCATATTTGGAACAAGAAACTTCCTCTTTTCCACTATAAAAAGAGGCCTTGGGTAGCCTCAAAGGGAGTTCAAGCTGAAGATATTTGAAGTTAAATGCTGTTGAGATTCAGACTCAGTTAACTAAGACTTTCTGTGAGGTTAAATCACTCATCTCTATTTGTCTTGGTTCAAAGAGTGCAATGCTTGTCAAATTAGAAGAGATTCCTGCTTTGGACCCCAGGAGGACCTGCACAACATCAAGGCATAGGTTGTAAAGGTTTTCTTTATTTGAAGTTAATACAAATATACTCATTTCTCTCATTAAACTGTCAATTCATGGTTTATTTCATAAATTCCTTGATCATTATGATAAGTATGGTTTATAATAATGTCTATACAGGTGCTGCGTAATCTTTTTGCTTGTTTGTGACTGCAGATTCACGAGGAACGTTCTTTCAGTGCACGGGAAGGACTTCAACGAAATCAAGCAAGCGCTAGACATAAGGTAGGCCTTACACCTATATAGTGTTTTAATGAATCTTATATGCTTAGAGAGAGATTAGTATAATTGGTTGTTTGTTGCTAGTTACTTTTAGTACTAGAGAGATCGGTCTTGTCCGCAAGACGGATTAATCTACACAATGAAGGACATATTCTATATGTAGCAGAAAGCTATTTGTAGATGGTTGGTCAAATGTGAAAAATATATGAGATTATATTTTTAGAATATTGGGTGAAGTCTATTTATAGATCGTCAATATAAAAATAGATGCATGTCGATTATTATTAGCTCTTAATAATAATTAGACTCTAAATAGAAACTTATTCTCTTGGAGCACTTTGTTTCAGTGCACAGATGTGGCACATCAGTGGACTGAGGGAATTATGCAATTCCCAAGGGTTTATTGGAGTTCATGCATGGAGGACTGAGTTAGAACTCAAGTGGTAGAGTTATGACACATTTGGAAGAGTAGTTATGGAGTTGAATTTAGTTTAACTCAGTTAGACTCAGTTGAGCTAGTTGTATCTATTCTAACTGAATGATACACTAGTGAGAGTGGAGTGAATTAATTAGTTAATTAATTCACAATTAATAACTCATTAATCAACTGAAGAATACCTCAGTTAACTATAGTGCATGGCAGTTTCAGTGGAGACCAGTGGAGAGATAGGTGAAAGGGAAAGTGTGACTATCAGTTGTGACTATAGTGATCCATTGATTGCATCCAACATGCAGTGGAGATTCCTATGAGGATTGTGTGAGAAAGGCTGGATTAATTCGAATTCATTCAGATCCATTATTCAGCAGGGATTGCGCAGTAGAGGCAGGCTAGCAGGTGGCAAAGATCGGTGCATGGATTTGCAAGATCGGGCCTGATTAGTGTGTAGCGATTGTATTGTACTGAGAGCTTGATATGATCAGCTTTGTATGAGGATTGTTACATGATCTCTATGAAATATATTATATATAGATAGTTGTGGTTTTCAACTTCAGGCTTTCCCATTAAACAATTGTGTTAATATGTGTGAATTTTTACTGTTTCATGTGTGCATTTCAATCTTGATTTAATTTCTGCAAATGATAAATGTTGGAATAGATTCTGTATTTTGCATGAAGTTAAAATAGTGTGAGATCAGGAGAATCTTGGACATATGCATGCTTAGTGCATATAATTTCTACATGGTATCAGAGCAATTGATCATTGGAGGAGATTGCAATTATTGAAGCAGTTGAGTTTTGTGCTGGTGGAATTCGAATTTGCTGTAGTGTTTTCTTGGTGTCGAAGTTGAGCATTCATTGAAATGTCTTTCAACGGATTGCGATTGGAGTATGCCCTTTAGGGAAGCTCAAATTACATAGCATGGAAGGACAGGATGGAGGCAATGCTGGATGATAATGGGTTGAAGGAGTTCATAGATGTTGATATTCTGAAGCCTGCTTCTAGCAATGCAGCCGCACTTGATGCATGGAAAAAGAAGGTAGCAAAGTGTCGAAGGATTCTGTTGGAAGGTGTGAAGGACCACATTATGTCTAACCTTCACGAGAAAGTCACGCCATTCTTAATGTGGAAGGCTTTGACAAACTTGTTCCAAAGCAGAAGTGACCAGAGGAATTTGGCGCTTAAAGAAAAGCTCGGAAAAATAAAAATGGAGAAGAATGACATTATTCTGGTATACTTGAAAAAGTTTGTCCAATGCAAGGATGAGGTTGGGAGTGTAGGAGTCAGTTTTGATGAAGAATACTTGGTGATCTTGCCTCTCCTTGGGCTTCCGAAGAGTTGGCATAGCTACGAAGACTCTATCAATGGACGGGATAAATTGTTGGGATGGAAGCGACTTTGGTCGGATCTTGTGCAGGAGGAGATAAGGCAGGGTACCAGGGATGGATCTTCATCGAAGAATGATGATGAAGAGGATTTCGCTTTGGTTTCCAAGGCAAAGAAGAAGAAGGGGAAGAAATTCCATTCTATATCTGAGGCCGGTGAAGATGGCAAAGAGCGTGACATGTCCAAAGTGAAGTGTTTTCACTATCACGAACATGGGCATTTCACCACTAATTGTCCACATAAGAAGAAGAACAAGATGGCTGCTGGAGCTGTAGCTGGTAAGGCTCTTGCCTCGCAATTTGAGCTTGACTTCTTATTGATCGCATGCATGGTGTCTAGTGCATTGGGATCGGGGTGGTACTTTGATAGTGGTGCTTCCTTACACATGACGGGAGATGTGAACCTTTTCAGTGACTTGGTGGAGAAATATCTCCAGTTGCATGTTGAGTTGGGCGACAATGGACGATACAATGTGACCATCATTGGTACCATTACCTTTCAGAGGGAGTCAGGTAAACTCATTCTTTTACAATATGTTATGCATGTTCCAGGTTTAAAGAAGATTTTAATCTCAGTCGCAATGTTAGAGGATAAAGGCTATGATGTTGTCTTTAGTGAAGGAAAATTTTTCCTTTGGTACAAAGCAACAGGACAAGTCAAGAAGGTTGGGATTCGAGCTAAGAATCTTTATAGACTTGAAGTAGATGGGATTTCTATGGAGCTTCCTACTGTTGGGAAGTGTGAGAAATCCATGTAATTGAAGCTTGAGAGGGAGCAGGATTTGCATGCAGGTAAGAGTGAACCTCAGGATGTGGAGCAGCCACAAGATGAGGATCATGGAGTGGGAGAAAACACTCATGCAAAGAAATTTCGTGCCAGATGGGTAGAGGGAGTGCATGCAGCTATACCACCAGGTGAGAGTTGGGGCGACATGCATGAGTAATCCCAAGAGGAGATTTCTGGGCAGGATTCATTTAGATGGTATGGATCTCATGAATTGAACCTGGCTACGAGGTGCCCATAGAGCAGTAGTAGCATGATCAGTTGGATTGATGCGGGCAGATAAAAGTGACAGTGTCGAATACTGGAGCGCGGTTCAGAGTTGACAGCAAGTGCAAACTGCATGGGTGCAGAGTTCAACAACGCAGTGGTTCCTGAAGAAATGTGCATTTGTTACCAATAGAATTCAAAAACTTTGATGATAGATTCATCAGACTGATTGAGTTTTTTGGAGCCTTTCAGTTTCAGAAGTGTTGCAGCAAGAGTTGCAGGGCGCTTGCAAAGGTTGTGGGGCGAATGCATGGAGTTGCATGTGACATGCAAAGAAATTCCTTTATTTTTGAGAAGGAGTGTTGAATATTGCAACAAGAAACAGTAAAGGAGGCATCCTGAAAAATCATCCTTGATCCTAGTTGGAAAATAATCACCTAAACTAGGTGGGGCCCATACAGGCTATTTTTAGGTGTATGTCTATTTTTAGACATGGTGAGCATATTCTATATATAGCAGGAAGCTATTTGTAGATGGTTGTTCAAATGTGAAAAATATATGAGATTCTATTTTTAGAAGATTGGGCGAAGTATATTTATAGATCGTCGATCTAAAAATAGATGCATGTCGATTATTATTAGCTCTTAATAATAATCAGACTCTAAACAACAACTTATTCACTTGGAGCACTTTATTTCAGTGCAAAGATGTGGCACATCAGTGGAATGAGGTAATTACATAATTCCCAAGGGTTTACTGGAGTTCATGCATGGAGGACTCAGCTAGAACTCAAGTGGCAGAGTTATGACACAGTTGGAAGAGTAGTTATGGAGTTGTATTTAGTTTAACTCAGTTAGACTCAGTTGAGCTAGTTGTATCTAGTCTAACTGAATGACACACTAGTGAGAGTGGAGTGAATTAATTATTTGATTAATTCGCAAATAATAACTCATTAATCAACTGAAGAATACATCAGTTAACTACAGTGCATGGCAGTTTCAGTGGAGACCAATGGAGAGATAGGTGAAAGGGCAAGTGTGACTATCAGTTGTGACTATAGTGATGCATTGATTGCATCCAACACTCAGTGGAGATGCCTATGAGGATTGCATGAGAAAGGCTAGAGTAATTCGAATTCATTCAGAGCCATTCTTCAGCAGGGATTACACAGTAGAGACAGGCTAGCAGGTGGCAAAGATCGGTGCATGGATTTGCAAGATCGGGCCTGATTAGTGTGTAGAGATTGTATTGTACTGAGAGCTTGATATGATCAGCTTTGTATGAATATTGTTACATGATCTCTATGACATATATTATATACAGATAGTTGGGGTTTTCATCTTCAAGCTTTCCTGTTAAACAACTGTGTTAATGTGTGTGAATTTTTATTGTTTCATGTGTTCATTGAAATATTGATTTAATTTCCGCAAATGATCAATGGTGGAATAGATTCTTTATTTTGCATGAAGTTAAAATAGTGTGAGATCAGAAGAATATTGGACATATGCATTCCTAGTGCATATAATTTCTACACTTCGGCAGCACATATAGGAGTTGACCTTCGGGATTCTGGATTTCTGGATCGAAGAGTTACCCATGCGACTGCAGTGCCACACTATAGGTGTTCCTAACTGCTAGATGTTGTTACTTCGTAGGATAGCTAGATCTATAGCATGTTACCATGAGCACCACTAGTTTACTTTTGAAATGTTGCATACATTTTGAGGTCAGATGACCAATGTGTCTTGGGCACAAAATTTTGTAAAAATATAGAACTATCTATCCATTTGATTTCATTATTTTCCTATGTTTATTGTGCAATCCTATTCAATGATGTGAATTTTTTATTTACATATGTTGCAAATGTCTATCTAAAATTTGATTAGCCAAAGAATAAGTCAATGTGTTCAAATTTCTGGAAATGTGTTGATATTGAATAAAATCAAAGTGTCTTTCCAAAATTCGAACTCGTAGGAACAAGCGATGTAATGTTGGATTTCTTAGAGTATAAACACTAGTAAGTTGTAATACCACAAGTTGTGAGTCTAACCTTATGATGATGCGGTTAATACCAAATGAAATGGAATCAAAGAGAAGTTCGATCAACGCGCTATACTCAGTGATATTGTTTGTCGATCTATCGATACAAATCCCTTGAAAACTCACTAACTCGTCATTCGGAGCGAAAATGGCCCACGCTGCAGAGGATAGATTCTACGTACTATGACTAGCACCATCAGCATATCCAAAAAATGGTTCCAAAGATTTATACATCTGCGATGAAATGTAAAGAGGATTACTATCGTCAAGAAAACTCTACAAAAAAACTAAGATAGTGAATATAAATCAACAACATATATATACAATATAATACAAAAAATCACTACGCTTATGACTAAGCATAGTAAATTTTTAGGTACAACCCATTTCTGGGCTATGCCAACGGAATTCTATCATAATCCACCAACTCGTATGCACCCTTAGCAAGAACTCTTTTGACAATACAGGGGCCATGCCATAATGGCTCAAATTTCCCTGTACCTATTACATCAGCTTCTTGACCATAAAGAAGGACCAAGTCGCCCTCTAAGAAAATAAGAGGCTGGAAATTTTGTCGTATTGGGCCTTTATACGTCTCTTATGTGCTTCTTTGGCCAATTGGGATTCACAACGCGTTTCATCTAGATGGATGAGGTTAAAAAGACGCACTTCTTCTTCTGAGGTGTCAGCTAACAAGTCGATTCCAAGTTTTAACGACTGTATTTCACATTGGATAGTAAATATAGATTCCCGACCATACACCAATTGAAATGGAGTAAATCCAGTTGTGTTTCTCAACAAGGTTTGGTATACCCAGAAGGCCGAGTACAGGATCAAATTCCAGTTTCTTTTACGAACTCCTATCATTCGTTGAAGCATACATTTAAGAATATTTTTGATAGCCTCAACTTCTCCATTTGATTTTGGATAATAACAAGTAGAATTATTATGTGAAAATCCTAACTTGGTAGTCAATTCAGCCATCATGTGGTTGTGAAAATGCTTCCCATGATCTGTAACTATAGCCTGTGGGACCCCAAACCATGCAATAATATGATTAAAGAAAAATAATGTAGTTGTATGTCCTGTGTTGTTAAATGCAAGCATTTCTCCCTTTGGTAAAGTAGTCTACTGTGAAAATAATATAACCATGCCCCCCAGACGAACGAGGGTTACAGGTCATGAAGTCGATACCCCATTTCAAAAATGGTCCCACAGAGACAACAAGATGCATTGGCACTAGCGGTTTGCAAATTTTACGATAAAAAATCTGGCATGCATGACAACTTCTGACCGCGAGAATACAATCTCGAAATATGGTAGGCCAAAAGTAACCAGCGCAGAGTATCTTATGTGAGATAGCATATCCAAACAAATTTCCACCACAAGCCCCAGCATGACATTCATTTAAAACCTTTTAATCCTCCATGTGTGAGGCACGTTCTTAAAATAGTATCAACACCACGATGATAAAGTGTATCGTCGACGATCAGATAATATTTGGCTTGGTATCAAATACGTCATTGTTTAGAGCGATAGGTATCAAGCCGAAAAGTTTGAGTTTGGAGATAAATGATGAAATATCCATAACAAGGATCAGATGATCTGATCAGAAACAAAGACTCATCAGGAATTGATGGTTCTGATGTAGTAGCAGTACTATCAGAGGGAAGGTTACATAGAAGCTCAGCCAAAACTAAAGACTTCTTTGACTTGGATTTGATGAATTCCAAATCAAATTCCTGGAAAATGACAATCCATTTTAAATATTCCCCCCCCCAACAATTGACGTGATAAGATATAAGTCATGGGGTTGAAATATTAAATGATAATGGTCTTTCTGAATAGGATATAGTAGCGAAATCTTTGGACATCTTGAATAGCTGCCAAGGCAAGCTTTTCTACAAATGAATACTTAACTTCTGTATCATTGAGATTACGACTCAAATAATAGATTGGATGTTCTATCCCATTTTCTACTTGGACCAATATCATAGCAATGGTCGTATCAGCCGCGGCGATATGTAAGAAATAATCGTTCTGATAATTTGGGGGATACATTAATGACGCCTAGACAAGAGTATCCTAAAAAACATCAAAATAATCTTGTGCAACTTGGTCCTAATGGAAGGGAATCCCCTTTTTCAATAGTCGACTAAATCCTTTAGCCATTTCAGCGTATTTAGGTATGAACCTCCTTAGGAAGTTAGCCTTTCCTTGAAGTTTCTGTATTTGAAGTAAATTTGATGGCACAGGAAAATCAAGAATGGCCTGGACCTTCAATGGGTCTATTCGAACTCCTTCTTTTGAGATTACGAATCCAAGGAAATGACCAGAACCAACACAAAACACACATTTATGTGGATTGAGGCGTATTTTTTAGTGTCGGTAGCGTAAGAAAATGGCTCTCAAATGCATCGAGTGATCAGTCTGATTTCATGAATGCGCCGGTAAATAATCTAGATATGGTCAAACAATGTGCTTGATGTTATTGAAAGAATAATCCATTGCTCTATGAAAAGTTTCCTTAGCGTTCTTTAAACCAAAAGGTAGTTTCCTATAAGCGAATATGCCCCAGGGAAAGATGAATGTTGTCTTATGTTGATCCTCTGGGTGGATATTGATTTGATTATAGCCATAATTTCCATCCATGAACGAAAAAATTTCACATCCAGCACAATTTTCAATAATCTGGTTGAAAAAGGGAGTAGGATAGTTATCTTTTGTACATGCAATATTGATGTCCCCATAATCGACACACACTCTAATGGTTCCTTTTTTTTTCATGACAGGAACGATGTTGGAAACCCACTCAGTTAGCGGCACGGGGTAAATGAAACCAACACGCAAAAAAAATTCAACTTCTGCTTTGATGGCAATGACCTTCTTTGGATGAGTAGGATGAAGGCGTTGATACACCGGTTTGACATCAGGATACATATTAATAGTGTGTTCAACGATACTAGTATCTATGTCTGGAATTTCCTCGTAAGACCAAGAAAATACATCACAGAATTCACGAAGAAGAGAGTGATATGTTTCGATTTCTGTTGGAGAACAAGATAAATCGACATGAATATTTTCTATGACACTAGGTTTGGTCGAAATATCGATAGAAATGGTTTCTTCAATATTTGACAGATTTCACTCGAAATCGATTTCATTAATAGGTAAAGAATTCAAAAATAAATTTTTGATCGATGGGTGATATAGCTCACTAAGATAATTTTCTTCATAATCAGTTAGATGGGAATGATGATGATAATCTTCCCATGGTTCTCCTTCTAACATTATTTCTTCCAAAATATTCTCATCTGTCAAGAAATTTCAGGAAAAAGGATCAGATGGAGTACCAAAATCTAAGGAACGATTAACACAAACAATTGGCAATGTTGATTTTGGATTTTCCGCCCAAGTCATATATATTGATTGCTATGCCATCTCAATAGGGTTGGGTGGCAGAAACTCATCCAACATAACAATTTCATAATCACCCATACTCTCCCTTAAGCCAGATGGACTGGAAGAGATCACGTAGCAGGTCTCCATACTTGCAATTTCTGTCGACGTCGTAGGTGGCAGTAATGCAAAGGTTCCCATGAGAGTGGAATCCTTTAAGAGTCCTACACCAATTTTTTGAAGTGCTAGTTGGGGTGTGTGAACAAATGGAACACTTCTAGTTACCTGCAAAGCAGAGGCAAAGAAGGATAGCTGATTAATTGTTGGCAATATGTTGCAATATGTTGTCCTTGATGGCAACCTACTTGATGAAGTTGTTCTTGATGGAAACATACTTGATGAGTTGCCTTTTGATAAGAAACCTATGTGTTAAAGAAGTAAAAATGATGTTTCTACAAGTCAGTTCAGATGTGACAGAGAAAGGAATTCAAGTAAGTGCCACAGAAATGAAACAGGAAATATTTCTCAATGTATACGCTACTTTTGTGAAGGCAACCCGCATATGGATGCAATGTATACACTAATTTTGTGAAGGCAACCCGCGTATACATTCAGAATTAGTATATACGCATTTTTTATGAAGAAAATTTGTGTATACACGCGGATATGAACAATCCAAGTCGCGTATGCCTTTTGCACTCTAAAATCATGATACCAAGAGGCATTACCATAGTATTAGCCCACAGTATTGAGCGTTGTATTGTCTATTTGATTCCATCAAAGAATACCATCAGCGGTTGTGTGGTTTTGACTCATGGTATTGGTAAAGGCTAAATCTATATAAGGAGAAGAAGATGATAGTGAAAAGGTGTGCATGAGTAAGGGTTGTTACTCAAAAATTTTCTCTAAGGGATATTTGCATGGGATGAACTCTATTTTTAATTGATAGATGTGAATCTATGATACACTCATGGATACAATGATGGTTCAGGAACTCTAGACAGAAATGAATATGCTCTTGTGTGATCCATTGAAGAGATGATTAGATCTATGACCTGGCACAAGTTTGCTGAAGTCAAGTGAAGAAACTTGGGTAAGTTTTATGGATCTAGTTCTTTCTGCAAAGTTTATATTTACATATCTATACGCTAGTTCGTCTTAGTAAAAACATGTATATACTTGGGTTTGCTTCAAACAAGCTACGTATGGTAGTTAGGGTTTTCTGAAGCTTATTTGAGAGGTTTTTTTCTGTTATTCCTGCTATTTGTCTGCTCTCTGTCAATGAAGTCTACTTGTAGATCTGGGTTGTTTGAATATTGTATATTCTGCTAAGTTTATTGTGTACAAATATGGTCAATGAGATAATAAACATGGTTGATGGTGACAAACTAATGAAGGGTTCTGCATTTATAAAGATATCTTATTGAAAACCTCAGATCTAGATCTAAGGCTGATCACTTTCTGAAAAGCAGTATTCACAAAGCTATACGCAGGTTGGTGTGAGGGAAAGTGCATACACACGCAGGTTCAGTGAAGAGAAGTAGCGTATGAATTTTAAGTTGATGAATGTTCAGGGTTGAGTTTGTATTTGCATATTTATTCTGAAGTCTGGGTTATTTCTGAATTCTGGTTACAGTGGTCTCACTGTTCTGAGTGAAGTATTGGGTAAAGCTTATGGTTTTTTATGAATATTTGTGTTGATATTGTTTGATCCAGTATGAAAATTGATGAAACATGGTCTACAATGGTTCTGAGGGTTGAAGCCTTTAGTATGGAAGTAAAAGCTTCCTACTAGTAGAAGCTAGTGTCCTCATCAGGGGGTTGAAGCTCCCTTCCAGTAGTGGCTGGTAAAAGAGATTAGGGGGTTGTAGCTCCCTTCCAGTAGCAGCTGGAAAATGAGAGAAGATTGTAGCCTTCTGCAGGTAGATGCCTGCGTACTGACATGAGTCTGCATTAGTACAATATTTTAAACAGTTTTCCATATAATAAATATTGAAGACAGAGACGACAGCAACGGTGGTTTTCTCCCGAATTAGGTTTCCACCTTAAATATTAGTGTTCATGTGTGTTTCTCTTGTGTGATGATTTATACTGCTATTACTGCACATAATTACTAATTATCTAACAGATGCTTGACTAGTAAATTGACTTAAATATTTTTCCTGAAAAGTTTTTAAATATGCAAAATTATATCAGTATACGCCAGTTTATTTTATTATATGCGTGTGTATACACGAGTTGGGTTCATCAAAGGCACGTATGGAATTCTGTAAAGAAAAATTTAAAATCTTTTCAGTAAGCCTTAAATACTGATTCACCCCCCCTCTCAGTATTTTTCCCAACAATTGATATCAGAGTCAGGTTCTTCTGAAGAAGATTAATCGCTAGAAGAAAGATCAGATAAGATGAGAAATCAAGATGGGATAGCATCTATCAGGCCTCCTCTCTTCAATGGAAACAATTTAAACTTCTAGAAGACAAGGAAAAGATCCTATCTTCAGTCTCCTAGAGTAGATGTATGTGCTATAGTTGAAGGAGATTATCAATATCCAGCATCAGTTCCAACATATGCAGCAGAAATTAAGAAATATGAAACCAATGCAAAGGCGGTCAATGCATTATTGGGAAGTCTGACTGAATTAGAATTTGTCAAAGTCATGCAGTTGAATACAGCAAAGGAGATATGGGAAAAAATCATTCTAAGCTATGAAGGAGATACCAAGGTAAAAAGTGCTAAACTCCAAACTCTCAGAATTCGATATGAAAATCTTAGGATACATAATGAGGAAAGCATTTCCAGATTCCTTTATGTCTATATGATATTGTAAATCATATGAGAAATCTGGGTGAAACCATAACTGACACTACTCTGGTAGAAAAGGTTTTAAGATCTCTAACTCCCAAATTTGAATCAAAAGTGTCTGCTATTGAAGAGAAGTAGGATCTACAAACTCTTACTATTATTCAACTTCATGGTATTTTAACTGCTTTTGAAATGAGAAAAGGAGGTCCATATGAAGTCAAAGAAGATGTATTTAGAGCTGCTGCAAAAGGAAAATAAGTAGAAGAACAAGAAGAATCAGGGTACGTTTCAGAAGAAGATAAGATAAATTTTGTAAAGAAGCTACAACTTGGCACTAAAAGATTCATAGGTAAGCTTCATTTTACATTTTTTTCTTTTGGAAGAGTTGGTCATTATGCTGCTAAGTGTCCTCATAAAGAAAAACATGAAAAAGGGAAAGAAGTGGCAAAAGTAAATAAGAATCAGTTTATAAATAGAAAATGTTATTATACTCATGAAGATAGTGATGGGCTATCAAATAGTGAAGAAGGAGAATCTGATCAAGATGTTAGACTACCCATGGATTTTGAAAAATATTATATTGAGGCTAAAGATACCTTTATGGATGCACTAGAAGAAAATGATTTTCTTGAAGAAATTAACCAGCTCAAAATATGTTTGGAAGAAAACAAAATTTCCATAGATACTCTAAAGAATCAACTTATAGAAAAGGAGAAGCACAATGAGAAACTAGAATGTGAAATAGTAAGTCTAAGAAAGGAAATTGAGAAAGAGAAAACTTTAAATCTTAAATTTGCTAAAGAAACTAAAACCTTAGATGAAATTATCAAGGTTCAACGCTCTCCTTTTGTAAAGACAGGTCTTGGACATATCAGAGAATCCTTTGAGTCTTCAGCACCAAGCTATCTAAATGCAGATAAATCCAGCCTACAACATTCTGTCACTCATAAAGAAAACAAAGAGATTTCACAGGTAAAGCATGACCACTTCAATACAAATAACAATAACAGAAATATCAAACAAAGAAATACCAATCTGCAGGTAAACACAAATACAAGGTTTCATGATCGCAGAAATTTCTTCTTTAATGGGCAATGTTTCTCATGTCATAATTTTGGTCATAAAGCTATTCAATGTGTTGCATACAAAACCATCATGACCAAAGAAGAAAGAAAGCAAAGAAATGAGACTGGAATAAAGAAGAATACTTATAACAACTTTTCTCCTCTTCAAAATGAAATTGAATGTGCTTATTGCAATAACTTTGGTCATGGAGAATCTAAATGCAGGAGAAAACTCCAACCAAAAGAGCATGTACCTTCAAACTCCAAGGTATGGAGAAAGAAGGACTTACAGGTTGAGAATTGTGGCATAGCCTTATTTTCATAAGGGGAAGAAAATCAATGGTACATTGATAGTGGATGCTCAAAACACATGACAGGTGAGAGAAATAAACTCCTCGCATACAATGCTCTAGAAAGCAAAAAGAATGTTACCTTTGGAAATGATACTTCTGCTATCATTAAAGGAAAAGGTTCTAATTTTCTAAAAGAAAAGGTAAAAGCTAACAATGTTATGTATGTGGATGGATTAAAACATAACCTATTAAGTGTAATTCAAATGTGTGATCAAGGAAATTAAGTTGTCTTTAGTTCAAAAGAATGTGTGGTACGTGAACTTGATACAGGAAAAACAGTAATAAAAGGAACTAGAACACCAAGAGATATGTATGTATTGAAAGGTTGCAAAGAAAAATGTTACTTGGGTAAATCTTCAGAAAATTGGTTATGGAATAGAATATTGGGACATTTGAGTTTCTCTCAAATGAGCAAATCTAACAGACTCAAAGCAGTTTGTGATCTTCCCCGCATCATTCTGCCTGAAAGTACCATATGAAAATCTTGCCAATTCAGTAAGAAAACCAGAGTACAGTTCAATGCCAAAGAAGGATCAACAAGTAAGCCTCTTGAACTCATACATACTCACTTATGTGGACCTATGAGGAAAAAGTCACCCCATGGAGAAAAATACTATATTATATTTATTGATGACTTCTCTAGAATGTGTTGGATTGGGTTACTAAAACACAAAGAAAACACAGAGATGAAGCATTTGAAAAATTTCAGATCTTCAAAGCTCTAGTTGAAAATTATTAGATCTAAAAATCAAATGTCTTAGATCTTATCGTGGAGGGGAATATATAACATATGAATTCTTTGATTTTTGAGAACAACATGGCATAAAAAGACATTTTTTTGTAGCTGGAACCCCACAACAAAATGGCGTGGAAGAAAGAATGAATAGAACAGTTCAACAGATGGATCATGCTATGCTTGATGATTCTGGAACACCTGATACCTTTTGGGGAGAAGCAGCACATACCGCAGCAAATATTCTTAACAAAGCTCATGTCTGTGTGAACAGTGATAAAACTCCTTATGAGCTATGGTATGGTAATCTTCCAACTGTAAAGAATTTTAGAGTCTTTGGAAGCAAATGCTTTATCAATAACAATGATGAAAAACTTGGTAAATTTTAACCAAGATCATATGAAGGAATATTTCTTGGCTACTCTTCAAGAATTAAAGCATAGTTGGGCGAGAGGTAAATCCCCCTCTGCGGACAGAGGCGATCCCTACTAGCCCAACAGGGGTCTAGCAACAATCATCAAATGCTACAGCGCAAGTTCCTAATTGCGAATAAATAGACCAACGATGGAGGCCTACCTGGAGTCCAATGCTATGATCCGTGAAAGAGACAGCGTTCCCGTTCCTCAGCCTCGGCAGATCACGATCCCCACGATCTCCGTGAATGGACACCTGCACATGCAAGAAACAACATGAATACAAGCATAAAATCCAGAATACGCAACTATATATCAGTCAGAAAGGATATAACTCATTATTAACATAAGTGAAAAACAGAGTGGAACCATAACCGATAGTCATTCATTAATAATCAATCGAAAGAGAGTACAACCAATGTTCTGATGCCGCGGTCTCTTTCGTAAGGGTCCCTAGTCGTTCACGTCTCGCAAAGCTTGCCAGGGAAAGGGAAAACCTCTCTAGAGTCTCTTGACGATAGTCTCCTTACTTGAGTCGGCCTTAAGGGAAGAAAGAGGGCTCTTACAGCACAAAGGCTCTTGGGAATTTGGAGATTCAAAGCTTAGGCACTTCAAGACTAGCTTGCAATGGCAATAGGCAAGCTTTTATAGATGGGGAAGGATGGAGTTGGGATCCCTATTATTGTGGGATTGGCCCTATCATCAAGGAAGGTTCCATGAGAGGTGGCAAACCACTTCCCTTCCATGGAACTCCCGTAGCCAAACCTCCCAACTCAAGATAGGCAATGGTTTCTAAGTTTGTTGAAACACAACTTCCGCCATCTTTATTTAAAAAACACTCCTTAAATTGGCTGGCGCGACTGCTGCTCTGGGACAGAGCGCCAGTTGGCGCGGCCTCTTTGTAGGATTTTCCCCATTGGCGCAAGTGATGAACTGTCTGCCCGCGCCAATGCAAAAGGAGATGTTTTCATGATTTTTTGCAAGGAGATGTCTTTAGGGAAATTGAAGCTCATGCTTAGAGGAATGCATTGATGATGATTTCAAGGCATGACAATGTTCACAGGTCACGAAATGGGTCCTCCATTGTGCGGGACGGGGAATGGTAGGGACGGTGACAAATTACTGTGTAACAGATGCCCCCTAAAGTATGAGGCCCGAGAGAGAGAGGGGTGAAATGCTTTACGAGAACATGTTCAACTAAAGGCCCGCCGTCGGAAAACCTGCGCAGAAAATACAACTGATATCTCAAGTACATGATGTATATGTGGTATGGGCGCAGCCATCCGAAACAGAGTACACTATAATCCGGATCCAGGGTATGGGCGCAGCCATCCAACGAGGATCAAATAAATAGACTCAGGTATGGTCGCAGCCATCCAATCAGTGAGTCATGTACATAATGATAATAATCCACAATCGCAGCCTGGATTACAACAAACACAATCCAGGGTCTTGCGCTCCATCTCGACCCAAATAAAGTACAAGTTCAAGCATGCGAATATGTGAGCTGAAGTCAAACATGCAAGAACATCGTCTGATTACCAGCCAATGATGAGAGTTGTTAATAGACGCGAGAGGGACCACCAATAATGACAATGGCCCTCAAGGTACTACAGGTACAATCTATGGTGTGTGAATCAATGAGCTGGCGTCGAACACCCGTAGAATCACTCGATCGGAGGCCAATGATGAAAACCCCACGTCGAATGCGACGAACCTGCCATTGAGGCATGCAGGCTCCAAGGTACCATGAAGGAGTCTCTGGATCAACTTCCTGGATAATGAGTTGAAGTCAATAGGAAGTGACCTTGATCGAAGGTGGGCCATAATGCTTCCCACATCATCGACACGAGACAGAGGAACATGATGTTTTTGTTGTGAATCAGGATCGTATGAGAATCATAGGAAGGTTGATATTTGCAGAGGCCAACTTCTCTTGAACATATTGACGGCACGAAAGTGGACTTGGCAGTATTTGACATCAACGGATCAGAGGTCATGGTGACGAGGCAATGAGCAGATGAGAGGTCAAAAGGAATTATCCAAACCCACGGAGGAAAAGTGAAGAAACGAGATGAGATGTCCCCAACCCGACACGAATGCAGACAA
This sequence comes from Pinus albicaulis, assembly GCA_034641835.2. NCBI lineage: Eukaryota > Viridiplantae > Streptophyta > Pinopsida > Pinales > Pinaceae > Pinus > Pinus albicaulis. Next base: position 13,087 of record JAXQQM020058688.1, on the reverse strand, counting down.
GTGCCATGTTCAAGAGCGACATACTGCCAACGACAACGACGATGGTTCCATTTTTCCCCCACCATTTCTGGCGAGTACCCCAATTATTTTTGATAACAAGCTTGAAGGGGATAGCATATGCTTGTAATATAAGTCCGCCTTTCGGGCGAATCCATCCTAGTGCATTTAACGAGTCCTAGGAAGGAGGAACTCGGAGAACGTCATTTCGACTGGATCCGATGTCATCAGGGTTTAATGAGTCTGACAAAGGAAGAACTCGGCGTCTTTTCATGTTTAGAGAGTTTGAAAAGACAGCGGAAAAGTAAACTCCACAGGTCCCTTTTCGTGAATAGTTCCTCAGATCCGAAAAGGTAGAAAACAATATCCGAGAAAACCTCCTAGTCGCGATAGGCTAGGGTATTCCTTTTTCATAATCAATCCATCCCAGCCCGAAAAAGGGTTAAACTTATACTGGGTGGATGTCGATTCGTGTCCATTTTAACGAGATCGAAACGACAAGGGCCTTGGCAATCTTTTCATATTTAGAGAGTCAGAAAAGAGCTGAAAGATGACTCCAAAGTGACTTTTTCGTGTATTTACCGAGTCCGAAAAAGTATAAAATACAACTCGTTTCCACCGTTAAAGTCGCAAAAACCTGCTGCTGCACATACCAAGCAAGCGTAAAACCCATTTTCGACATAACATATTAAAATATTTGATAAAAATAACTTTTTAAAACTCATTTTATGTCAAAAAAGTTATAAATATGCCAAAATGGTAAAAATAAAATTACATTTACTATTCACCTTGGTAAAAAGCAGCAGTGGTCCATTTGGAGTGCAAACTTCTGACGGCGATTGCGACAGATCCGGTTGACCATTCAGATTCTCGTCTGCTACAGGTAAGAGGCGCTTCCCTGTACTTCATTTCAATCCATTTTTTAATAGTTTTCCCTTATGTATCAGCCCTCTGTGGCCACTCTTTGAATTTTTAGGGCCGCGCTCATTGGTGCGGGTATCGGGCACGGACCCGCGCCAATGGGCTTTTTTATGCAAAGGGCTCGCGCCACGTGGCGCGACTGTTCACAAAACAGCCGCGCCAGCGGCCGAACCTAAAATTCCGCCTAAAAATTCGAGATTTTAACCAAATTGAATGAAATTTGAAGCCTACCAGAGATCTAATTAAGGGTTAATGACCATGTGGATGCAGGAAATCAAGCAAAATGGTGATTGAGTGGAAAGAACGAGAGCATGGAGAAGAGGATGAATAGGCCATAGAAAGTGAGGCTTGCATGAATGCCCTCAGAAACTGTGGGCTAAAGAAGTTCTTCCTTACACCCTGTCTACGAGCTCAGCCCGAGCTCCTCCAGTATTTGATCAGTATTTGGGATGAACATGAACAAGTGTTCAAGTTTCGAGATCAGGTATTGGAGCTGGAGGTTTCTGATGTGTATTTTATCACCGGATTGTCTCGCAGAGGTCCAATCCCCTTCTTGACTGGAAGTAGACCATCTGGCGAGAAGATGGAAGAAGTGATGGCACGAGTGTGCCAAGGAGCACAAATGGGATCAGGGAGCAAGAAGGTGGATATCCACACTATCCCCGATCTGGCATTGAGAGTTGTCCTACATACCATCACGCGGGCTGCAGGGTCGCAGGCACCGCATGAGGCCACAAAGGCCCAACTCCTGCTGGCCTCAGAATGCATGAGTCCCTTACTGTTCGACTGGGCAATAGCAGTAACGATAAATATGAAAAGGCAGCTCACAAAATGCAAACAAGCTAAACTGAAACAGTTTGGCTATGGTTCCATCCTGGTATCGTTCATTCTGGAACGCTTACCAATCTTCCAAGGCCAAGGGGCCTCAGTAGCAGATCCGATACCACGAGAGCCAAGAATGGCTCGCTGGGCAGCATTAATGCCCAGAGTTGGAGGCGGCCAACAGATGTCTTGGAGGCCAGAGTTCTTTAGGTGGTTACGGCGCCAGCTGATTGTAGTGGAAGACTGGCCCTATGCAGGAACTGACTTCACCGGAGACCCAGATCTCCCACTGCCAGAAGGAGATGACTGGGACGAGGAGTTGGGTAAGACCTCATGTTTTTTGATTTTTATGTTTTATGTTTTTTTTTTGTTAATACACATTCGTCCTAACACATTTTATATATGTATGCAGATGTGGGCCCTGAGAGACTAGCTGGGATGTCTCCAATCTCGCGGAGGACTCATCTCGCCCCTGATCCTCAGGGAGAGGGCACAGGAGGGGAGGAGTTGATCCAGAATCTCGAGGGCATTGCCCGAGGGATCCCGGACTATGCTCGGCTGGCGGATGTACCGATGGCGTACCAGCGTCATACGGTGGGAGTTCCAAGTCGGATCCACCGAATCCTGAGACGCTTAGTGCGTGTAGTTACATGTTATCATGAGCACCATGCGGATTAGCTCTTAGGGATTATACCACACATATTTTTTGAGAGACATATCGTCTCCGGATGTACTTAAGATGATTATGTATATTTTGACTTTATGTGACACACTCTATGTAAACATTTCGATATCTATATATATATATATGCATATCTATTTCTGGATGGATCTTTCTTTACATGTGATGATGATTTACAAATTGCGCAAATGTCTGTCTAATACCAAATTTTCTACTGCATCCGTTAATGTATTCAAATGCCTGGGTATATGTTGATATGTAATGTAGTAAAAATTCCTTTCCAGTAATCGAATACGTAGATACAGACATAAAATGGACGGGTTTCTTACCGAATAGTGTCCGTTCAGTTGTAACACTACAAGTTGCGAATCTAGATACACAAGCAATTCATGGATACCAAGGTTTACTGCCTCGGTTAATAATTCTAACACAGCACTATATTCCGCGATGCTGTTCGTAGTACGTCCTAGACACACTCCTTGCAGGTTGACCAACTCACCAACAGGATCATAGATTACCCAGGCTGCTGAAGACAGATTCCTGGTACTGCGGGAGGCACCATCCGCGAAACCAACAAATGGATGAATAGACATCTGCACAATCAGGAAGACCCGATCAGCAGAAAGATGTTTACAAGGCACACCACACCATACATGCACACAAATGAAAACACACACCTATGTACACACACCACACCAAGAAATCACTTCAGGCATAGTACTTTTTAAGGTACAGCCCATTCCTGGGCTGCACCAGCGGAACTCCTTCATAATCTATAAGCTCGTAGGCCCCATTTTTCAAAACACGCTTTACTATATAGGGCCCATGCCACATAGGCTGGAACTTACCGGCTCCAAGCTTGTCATGTGCTTGATCGTACAGGAGGACGAGGTCTCCTTCAATAAAGGAACGAGGAGAAACAGATTGATCAAAATGAGTTTTGACCCTCTTCTTTTGTGCTTCGATAACCAAAGCAGCCAGACGACGGGTTTCATCTAACCGTTCCAGATACAGAAGACGTTCTTCCTCAACAGAAGTATTAGGTAGAAGTTCCACAGCTAATTTCAGAGAAGGAATCTCGCATTCAACCGGAAGAGTTGCTTCCAGACCATACACCAATTGAAATGGTGTGAACCCAGTTGCACTCTTTGCAGATGTTCGGTATGCCCAGAGAGCTGAGAATAGTTGGAGGTGCCAATTGGATTTGTGAATACCAACTGTTCACTGAAGCATAGTGACCAGAACCTTGTTCACTGCTTCAACCTGACCATTCGCCTGAGGGTAATATGGTGTTGAGCTGTCGTGACGCAATCCCAACTTTGAAGTCAGCTCTGCCATCATATAATCTCGGAAATGAGTACCGTGATCAGTGACGATGGCTTGAGGAACCCCGAACCATGCAATAACGTGGTTGAATATAAATTGAGCAGTCGTTTTACCGTCAGCAGCTAGTGCAGGAATCGCCTCGGCCCACTTGGTGAAGTAGTTGACGGCGACAATTATATACGCATGCCCCCCGGCCGAGCGAGGGTTACACGTCATAAAATCCACGCCCCGTTTCGCAAAAGGGCCGATGGTAATAACAAGATGCAAGGGTAAAGGCGGCGCGCGCATCTTGCACTGAAAAATCTGGCACGCATGACATTTACGGACTGCAGTGATACAGTCTTTGAATATGGAAGGCCATAAATAACCTGATCGCAGAATCTTCTGGGCAGTAGCATACCTGGACATATGTCCACCACAGGTGCCACTGTGGCAGTCATTTAGGACCTTTTCAGCCTCTTCCAAGGTTAGGCATCGCCGGAGCACCGAATCTACTCCAATGCGGTATAAGGTATCTCCTACTATACGGTAGGGCTGGGACTGGTGCCGAATCCGACAGCGGGCAGCTTTATCCAACTCAGACCGAAATGTCGAGGTCTGAAGATACACTATTATGTCACCGTACCAAGGGTCACGAGTACTGATGAGGAAAAGCGTTTCGTCCGGTATATGGTCTTCAGAGTGTGAGGGAGCAGAGTCTGTAGGGAGAGAGCATATCAGATCCGCGAAGACCAGTGATTTAGTTGACTTAGCGGTAGTGAACTCTAAGTCAAACTCCTGCAGGATCACAATCCATTTGGAGTACATGCCCCCCAGTAATTGTCTAGAGAGAATATACGTCATAGGGTTGCAGTCTGAAACCACTGTTATCGTACGCAAAAGGATGTAATGGCGAAAGCGCTGTACAACGTGTACTGCTGCTAATGCCAACTTCTCGACATGAGCATAACGCGTTTCTGGATCGAGAAGGTTCCGTGACAGATAATAAACAACATGTTCATTACCGTCATCGTCATCCTGCACCAAGACCATGGCTATGGTGCTAAATGCGGCGGCGAGATATAAAGTGAAGTCGCGGTGGTAGTCCGGAGGATGAAGCAATGGAGCATTGACAAGCAACGTCTTCAGCTTCTCAAAGGATTGCTGAGTGATTTCGTCCCAATGGAAGGGAACGTTCTGCTTTAATAAACGAGTGAATCCTTTGGCCACCTCGGCATAATTCGAGATAAAGCGCCGAAGAAAGTTCGCTTTCCCTTGCAGACTCTGTAACTGATATAGGGAGGAGGGTGATGGGAGATTTATGATGGCCTCGACCTTTAAAGGGTCAAGGCGAATTCCATCTTTTGAGACTATGAATCCTAAAAGATGGCCAGAATCAACGCAGAAGACGCATTTATGAGGATTAAGCCTAATATTGTAGCGCCTGCAACGAAGAAAGATCTGGCGGAGATGCTTAGGATGGTCCTCTTGCTTAGCCGAATGGGCTGGCAAGTCATCCAGATAAGGCTGAACGATATGGCGAATGTCATGAAAAGCGTAAGACATCGCACGCTGAAAAGTGGCTCCAGCGTTCTTCAAGCCGAACGGGAGTTTTTTATACGCGAAAGTACCCCACGGACAGATGAATGTGGTCTTGTGTTGATCCTCAGGTGCAATATTGATCTGATTATATCCTGAGAAACCGTCCATTAAGGAATAGATCTCACTTCCGGCACATTCGTCGATGATCTGGTCTATAAACGGAGTGGGATAATTATCCTTTGGACAGGCGCGATTGATGTCACGATAATCAACACAGACTCTAATCGTACCCTGCTTTTTATCGACAGGGACAATGTTAGACACCCATTCTGTGAGGGGGATGGGATAAATAAAACCCGCGTTCAGAAGTTTTTCAACTTCTGCCTTGATGGCAGCGGCTTTCCGAGGATGCATGGGGCGTAAGCGTTGGCGCACGGGTTTCGCACCTGGATAGGTTGGAATCTCATGCACTACGATACTGGGATCAATCCCCGGCATTTCCTCGTAAGACCACGCGAAAACATCTCTGAATTCTTTGAAAAGCTCAGTATAGACTTGAATCTCATCGGGAGAACAAGTCACACCCACATGAATATTCTCAACGATCCCCGGTTTAACGGAGATGTTGATCGGGATGGTTTGAGTAATGTTACTCAGGTTACCCTCCGAAAAAACCTCCGTGCGTCAAAATGGGCATTTGAAGAGAAGGGGTAGGAACCTGAGTAGCATAACGCTCCAGACAGTCAGTCATTGCCCCCAAGCTAGGCATAAAAGAGGAGCGATGATGTCCATCACCCCAAGGCAGCTCCTCAAGAGACATAGTTTCAATGATGGCCTCATCGGAAGGAAAAGTCTCTTTGAGAGGATCAGGTGAATCAGCCTGACCAAGCCAGGGGGATTGAGAGTAGACATCGAGAGCCATGCTCAAAGGAGCATGCTGAGGAGGTGGAGGATCAGATGTGGCAACAATTTCATAGTAGCTGATCTCTACTGGAGTCAAGGGCATTGATTCTCCAAACTCAAACACCTGCTCAGGCGTAGGAATAAGCCAGGGGTCATCGGACCTGGACATCATGTTGACTTGAGCGGTGTGCGGTGGCGGTGCGGGAAAAATACCCATGAGGACCGGGTCTTTGAAGAGACCAGGTCCCACACTGTCCGGGGGATTCGGAATTTGATCCACGTATGGCACGTTGTTCTCAGAGGTAGAGGTGAAAAATGACAACTGATCCACCGTGACAATTTTGCCCTCGTGAGGGAACTTAAGGAATCGAAAAATGGTGGACGGCACGCAGAGCATGGCATGGGTCCAGCTGCGACCAAGAAGTATATTGTAGTTGAGTTTAGCGTCAACTACTTCCACTTCCACGTTGACAGTCTTCCCCTGTAATGTGATCGCTAGACTCTCGAGAACACCCAGGGGTTTGGATTCCCGACCATCAAATGCCTCAAGGGCATTGGGAGATGACGAAAGGGCTGGAGAGCCGATGGCCTTCCAGCAAGCGGAGGACATAACGCAAGTAGATGCACCTTCATCCACGACGGCCCTATGAATGTTCAGATCGTTCATCCCGACTTGAATAATAAGAGCGATTTGATGTGGAAGCCGGGGAGTGAAATTCTCTAAATCGAAGGTGAGAAGACTCGAGTCGGCGGGATCAATGCCCCCGATTACAGACAGTAAAGCCTTCCGTTGCGAAGGACAACTTTGAAGAACTTCTAGCGCAGACATAGCAGACGGCGCTTGTGCCAAATCCTCAACAATGCTGTAATGTTGAGCGGCACGAGCATTCGGATTATAAGAAGATCTTCGAAGGACACCTTTAGAAGGTGGTTTCACAATGGGTTCAGGAGTAGGCTTCTCGATTTCCAATGAACCGGAGGCAGGTAGGGGAGGCGGTCCATCCGCAACTGCCTTCCCGGGTGCCTGCTGCGATTCGTTGTAATCCTTCGACCGCGTAGCGACAGAGATAGGTGCAACACTCTTCATCATGAAAACTTGGGACCCAAATGGTGCAGATGGTGACGGTTGTTCGACCATCTGGGTCTGCTGAGATGGGAATGGCTCTTTTAGAACAGTCAGAGTCCCTTTAGGGCCCTTGAGAAGTTGACTAACCTCGGATCGTCGTGGACAATCCTTAGTATAATGGTCCCCTTCACAAATGAGGCAAGGGTACTTCGGTTTACACTGGGAGCCATCCTCAGTGCGAGATTTAGATTCTGGCTTTGGGGCATCAGATTTAGATTTTCCTTTGCCCTTCTTTTTCCCCTTGGAAGTTTTCTCCGTAGGATTGGCCTGAACGGCATTCACTTCCGCGGTTTTACCAGAATCGGAGGGGGCGGGATTAGCAGGAGCATTGTTGGAAGAATTAGACTTCTGCTTCCCATTCGAAGATTTCTTCGAATTCTGAGAGACAGAACCAATGACACCATCCACCGCAGGGGTAGGCGGAGCCTTAGAGGTTCCGGACCGCGGGGCATCAGGAAAGATATCATAAAGCGTGCCAGACTGAGAATATACAAGATCCAGATATTGGGCACGCGCAATGGCTTGTTCCTCCGTCACACACGCTCCCATCGCAATATCCTGAGCGATTTTATTCACAAAGGAGGTGGTGAACCAGTGAGTCAGTATCTGATCAGGTATGTGAAACTTGATCAGTCTACGATGGTGCCGCCACTCATGAATGTGATCAGAGATGTGAGTGGCTTTATCCTACTTCAGAGAAGTCAGGAGGTGCGTCTCGGCTTCATAACGAACCGGTAACTGAAAGTGCGTGAGGAAAGCCATGGCTAAAGAATTGAAATCTTGGAAAATGCCACGGGGTAACTCTATGTACCACTTAGCAACAGCTCCAGTTAAAGTATGCTGGAAGAGGCGCAGACGAATCAAATCATTGACCCAAGAGTTAGACGAACACCAAAGATGATACGTCATCACATGCGCCTGGGGGTCCTCTCCAGCTTTTCCCTCAAACTTGGGGCAATCACCTGGTATCTTAGTAGGAACCAGAGGCCAATACGGATTATGTAAAATCGGATCATTGGTCAATTTTGAAACATCCGACAACTCCAAGGTGGCCAGGAATGGCAATGGTGGATTGACCGGCATGCCAGGCTCGGGGTGAGGACCGTTACCTGTACTCCACAATGGTTGTGAATATCCTTGCCCCCATGGGTTCTGTCCTGTAGGATTCTGACTGTAGGGGGTGTAGGTCATATAACCAGACTGATTTGGATGCTGGTAACCAGAGTGTGGGGCTTGATAACCAGAGTACGGACCCTGATTATGTGTCGGCCCGGTGTAAGCAGCATTTGGATTTAGCTGCTGAGTGTAGGTAAAACCAGGTGGAGGAGGATAATACTGAGAGCCTCTGGGGTGGTTATAATTTGGTTGAGATTGACCATGAGGATAATAACCACCCTGAGGATGAGTAGGCTGCTGAAAAGTGGAACCCTGCGGAGCCTGATAAGTAGGGCACATCTGTTGATTTGGTTGCGGTGTCGAATAAATCGGTTGCTGGGCAGGGTTAATGGAATGAGCGGGTTGCCCTGAGTGAACAGGTTGACCCGACTGAGAGGGCTGCCCTGAATGAACAGGTTGACCCGGATAAATAGGCGGTGCCAGTTGCGCAGGTTGACCTGGCTGCAAAGGAGCCCCAGGTTGTGCCGGATGGGCCGGTTGGCCTGGAGGCGGAACACCAGGTTGTACCGAATGGGCCGGTTGGCCTGGTGGAGGAATAGGACTAGGTGTTTGCTGGTAACCGGTTTGACCTGGAGCAGAACCATAGGATGGTCCCGGCTGATATGCAACATTAGAAACAACAGGGTACTGCGGTTGCATTGGTTGAGAAGGTCAACTTCAGACCATAGACCAGCCTTGCCAGATACCCCTACCGAGGTCAACAAAGGACTGGGGGAGCACAATATTGCCCCACGACCGTACTATGGGTTCTTGTTACCACGTGACAGCTTCTTCAGTGGTCGCCCTCAGTGGATCATAAAGATAGTTGTGCCGCTTCACAAGTTGGCCTTGGAAAGGCTATCCTTGCGGGTTATAAGCCTGGTTATAAGGTAAACCTTGAGCATAGAGGTAAGCCTCAGGAGCGGGTAGACGTAAAATCTCCTCGTGCTCATCATACTGACCTAGAAAAGTATACATGGGTGTACCATCCTGTGCATAGTGCGAAAAGTAAGAGCGGTTAGGATCTTGGGAGGATGGTCCAACCTCGGCATTCGGCTGTTGTAAAGACAACCGATACTCCTCCGGAGAGATGTTCTCTGGTATAGCAGTTGCTAGATAAACATCTTCAGGAGTTGGCATAGCCCTTGCAGCGGATGCTGTGACAACAGGAGAAGAGGCGGCCACACAGACAGTGGGCCGGACGTGGATCGTATACTGTGCGGAGGAGACACCCCGGGCGTAGTAGCAGTTGGCCTCGGAGAAGGAGTTGACACTCCCATAGAGGCTGCAGCGGAAATGATCTGACCCAAAGATCTGTATCCCTGTGGTAAAGAGGGACTGGCTGTTGACATGTCAGCCAGCTCAGAGTTGTCTCCCTGAAACAATCTTCATGGGAAGAGCTGATAGTATTCACCAGACGTTGGGATTTCCTCACCAGAATCACTCATGGTTGATCCTGCCGTTAAATCACGCAATAGATGGCGAGGACTAGGAGGAAATACAACAGCAACAAAAGGCGAACCCGATGTAAGAGAAAGGAAATCAGCTCCTAATCTCAATTCAGACACAGAGTCCGAAAAGGGCCAATTGAACTCAACTGGTCCTCCAAAGGGTTGCTCAGCAAGAACCGGTCCCCCGTCAGGAAACTCGGAAACAACAGGCTACTGCAGTTCAACAGAGGATTGGGAAGCCTCTGAATAATCGTCCGTGTAAGGATTACTAGTAGACAAAACCGAAGGTTCCGCCATTGTGGCAAACGACCAGAGAAAAAGAAGCAAACACACACACGCGCTGAAAAAGAGTCAAGACACACGATCTAACGGTCAACAAGCAATATCTAACAGGGCGTATAATCGTGGGTGATTAATTTTTACCACATTGAAAAATAAGAAACTTCACCGTTTCATGTTTTAAGAGTCGAGAAATGATAAAAGATGACTCTATCTCTTTCAGATTTGACACAAGCGTGAAAGGACAAGCGCTGATCTGCCTTTTTCAAATTTAGGGAGTCGAAAAAACCAAATGACTCACAGGAATACTGTGCACAAAGGGTACCAACAAATCCAAGGAATCGCACATACACCTTGGTTTTAATAATGAAAAAGAAATCAACCAAGGACTTTCCGTACGTGCAGGTAATCTCCCCGAATGTTGTGTTCAATGTATCACGGGTATAAGGCGGCAGACTCGGCTTCCTATGGATAAAGGATTGAAAAACTAGAGGGGTCTCCCTTTATATACGCGACGGTACGGGGAGCAAAAGTCCGTACTAGCACTGTCTAAAGCCAAAGAGCTTAACGACGCCTCGCTGTAGTTTAAAGACGCCAACACGTCTCTAGCTCAGACCTCTAAATGTTAGACCTCTGAATATGTTTCGTTAGATTTCAACGCTGCCTTAGTGTAAATTGAGTAGATTTTAAAGTTGATCTTCAATTACGTTTCAGTTTTCAGGCCCTAACGAATGTGTTGTTTCAAAAACTCCTAAATGCAAAGCTACATGCCATAGAACACCATCTTGTTCGATGAAAACTAGCTACAGAAGAGTTGAGAGTTTTTCACACAAACAAAATGATCGGAAGACAAACAATGATATCTCTAATGCAACTAATGAAATTGAAAATTTTTCATTCCAATCACTAATTATTAGTAAAATCGAAAAATTTCAATTTGCACTAATCAACCAAAAGAAAAAGAGATTTTTTTTTGTAATTTTCAATGTTTGATAGCTAGATGCACTAAACAAACTGAAAATAAATGGAACAACTTGAGAAATGATATTGAGAGATAAAAACGAACAAATTTCACTCAATGACACAAGCAATCAGATCTCAAATCGACCAAAGTCTTTTAAAACCGAGAAAAAGACTCAAAGGCTCCAATGGACTGTGTGATCTAGGCCCAAAGCAAGACCAAATGAAATTTGAATGAAGAAATGAGCAATCACCCAAAAATCGCAACAAAACAGTGAACAACTACTAAGAGAATGCGGAGGAGCAATCAGAGAGTTGAATGGATAAACGAAACACCAAAACTCCCAAGGAGGGCTCGATACACAAAGCCACTAGATGCCCTAGGGCTTAAAACGTGAAATCGATAGAGAAAAGCAAACAACCAAAGGACGAAGGCAAATTCCCAGTCAAACAGGACCCCAACACACTCAGGTAGTCAGAAAATCAAGAAGAAAAACACTGACGAGACCTAGAGAGCTCAAAACTGAGCAAACTCAAAAACCCTATAGGAGTGGCGCAACTGTAAGGCTGCAACTGGCGCCAGCAAGCAATTGGCGCGGGCTATACAAAAGCAACATGCGCCAATTGGCATGACTGTCGGGCTAAAAAGCGTGCCAGTAGAGTTTCTCAGCCAAAAATAAAAAAGAACTACTCCAGAAGCAGATCAATGTAAACTAAGCAAGCCAAGAAGCAAAAAATAGCAAAATAACCCAGCCCAGAAGGCTAACCAAGCAAGGAAAATCATAAAACAATCAAAACGAGACAATCCAAATGAGACAGTGAAAACTAGACGATCACCAGTGGAGACGCCAAATTGTTGAGGAGGTAAATCCCCTCTGCAGACAGAGGCGATCCCTACTAGCCCAGCAGGGGTCTAGCAACAATCATCAAATGCTACAGCGCAAGTTCCTAATTGCGAATAAATAAGCCAACGATGGAGGCCTACCTGGAGTCAAATGCTATGATTCGTAGAAGAGTATCATTGTTCTTCGTTCTCAACTTCTCGCAGATCATTTCCATTCCACACTGTATTTTTACTCAAATATTTTAAAACACAATACAAGATAAATCCAAGAATGTGCACCATATATCACAAAAGGGATATAATCCCCATTATTAACATAAGCGAAAAATGTGGGGAACCATAACCGCAGTCATTCATTAATAAACGTATTGAAAGAGAGTACAACCAATGTTCTCGACGCCACTAGCCTCTTCGGAAGGGTCCCTGAAGACTAATGTGCCTTCGCAAAGCTCGCCGTGAAAGGCAACCTCTAGAGTCTCACGATAGTCTCTCCTTACTTGAGTCGGCCTCTTTAAGGGAAGAAAGAGGGCTTACAAGACAAAGGCTCTTGGGAATTTGGAGATTCAAAGCTTAGGCACTTCCAGACTAGCTTGCAATGGCAATAGGCAAGATTTTATAGATGGGGAAGGAGGGAGTTGGGATCCCTATTATTGTGGGATTGGCCCTATCATCAAGGAAGGTTTCATGAGAAATGGAAAACCACTTCCCTTCCATGGAAATCCCATAGCCAAACCTCCCAACTCAAGATAGGCAATGGTTTCTGAGTTTGTTGAAACACAACTTCCGCCATATTTATTTAAAAAACACTCCTTAAATTGGCTGGCACGACTGCGACTCTGGGACAGAGCACCAGTTGGCGCGGCCTCTTTGTAGGATTTTCCCCATTGGCGCAAGTGATGAACTGTCTGCCCGTGCCAATGCAAAAGGAGATGTTTTCATGGTTTTTTGCAAGGAGATGTCTTTAGGGCAATTGAAGCTCATGTTTAGAGGAATGCATTGATAATGGTTTCAAGGCATGACATTTTTCACAGGTCACAAAATGGGTCCTCCATTGTGCAGGACGGGGAATGGTAGGGACGGTGACAAATTACTGTGTAACA
>JAXQQM020079454.1:0-15189 GCA_034641835.2 Pinus albicaulis | reverse complement strand
TGTTTCGGGGAAAATCACCCTAGAGGTTTGTTGGGCTTAAACCTCCATAGAGCAGGGGCATGCTACTTAAGAAGGACTCACACAACCATACATGTTCATGAAAAACTAAATAGAGTAGAACGAGGAAGTTACCCGTAGGTCCTACGGTTGAAGCAGATCCTGCGGGGTCCAAACCCCCAGCAACTGTCCTTCCTTCTTAACCTGAAAGACAAGAAGAAACAAACACGAAGAACTGGTTGTACAGCATATATCTACTCTAAATGTTAGTGAAATCCATATAAAACATCAGATAAACCATAATGAATGCTTAAATAACAATATTCTCATATATGTAAGCAGACACTAACACGTATATTTCGGGAACAAGATGGTACTTATGTATTATAAATAGCATGTACAGAAATAACGAGTGGAGAGATCACCTGAATCCTTCCACGATCTTCGAGCAGACCATCGTCCGGATCCGTCCCACCCTTGCCTCGCTAAGATTCCTTCCGAACTGGTGCATACGAGATGACATATAAAGGAATGAGCATCTCCAAGAAACAAAGGTTTCTTGTAATGAACTGGGAAGTGCAGGAGGCACGGGAATTCAGACTTGGATAGGGAATACCAACATAGTATAATATCAATAATTCTCTCTCTCCCTTAGGCCATACACATGAGGTGCTTTTATACTCCCTCAAAGTAGTTTCAACAGTTGGAAACAGTTGGCCACGTGCTGGGGTGGTTGAACTACCAGAGTAACCATCAACCCAGCCCGAAAATAGGGAATTTTTACATATTTTTTAATGATTTTAATGGCATATGCAGAAAAGTGCATGTGGACTCGCGTATACACGCGGAAAAGTCTGGGCATAATCGTGTATGGGGATTTTTACACAGTTTTTTAGCAAATTTGTCCAAGTCTGTAGGAATGGGTGCCCAAAGCCATAAAAGCAATCATGAATCATATGAAGGTGAGAAATGATGCTATAACAGATGCCCCCTAATATATGAGGTCAGAAGGGGTACATGATGGTCGAAATGTATTATGCACATAGAAAGAACTTTGCAAGGACAAGAGAGGACTTCACCAGATTTCAGCCTGCCAAAAACCAATGAAAGAAAACAGAGAGTCAACTCATGCTGAGGCGGGCATACCCATGCTCAGTCAAAAATACATCATATAGAAAGTACTGAATAGATCCAACATGTGTACAAGTATAACTGAACTAAAAGTACATAATGAATCATCTGAGCATGGTCCGGAAATATAAGTCTGAATCAATGTCCAAGTATCACATATAGAAAGCTGATCAAAGATGCTGCAACTGGATGTCTGATCAAATAATTAACTGAATCTCCAAGTACCAAATCATAAAGGGTGGAACAAACGGTACTATCACGCAACTCGGGAGCCAACATATAGGATGCTGCTGTACTGAAATGCAACATATAAGGGTGGACGGCATCACTGGCAGAAACTGAATGGACTATCAAAAGTGAACCGAGAAATGCTAATGCAACCCGAGGTCTTCACCGATCACTATGGCACAATTCTACAAAATGGGAATAAATGAGCTGAAGTCGACCATGTGAGAAATCATTGGATTACCGGTCAATGATGTATACCATTAACCAACGCAAGACAACCCACCGATAATGAAAATGAGTGTCAAGGTGCCCCAGTACAATCTAGCAAGTGTGAATGAATGAGTTGAAGTCGAACACTTGAAAGAATATACCAATCAGGAGGCAATAATGAATCCCCACTATCGATAGCGAAGATTCTGCCACTGATGACTGCAAACCCTAAGGTACTGACAAAAATACTCTAGACCTTATTCCCAGAGCAATGAGTCGGAGTCGATGGGAAAAGTTCTGCTGGAAGGAAGGCATTAAGGCATCCCACATCAGTCCAGCGCGAGTGTAACCCGCAGGCCAAGATTTGGAAGGAATTAGACGAAGTAGAGTGATGGAACCAAAACCGAAGTACGTTTCCGACATGCACAAGATGAAGCTAGCGCACGGAAGAAACCCTCTGAACCAACCAATAATGAAAGCTGACACAGAGGCGAGAAATCCACCGATAGGGTCAAATGGAAATCAAGGTACTGCACGAATCCCAAGTGTGATAATGTTTGCTGGCGTCGAACACAGGGGAAACCACTCAGTCAAAGACCCATAATGATGATCAAATGTTGAGCACAAGGTCACCTATCAATGATGGAAATAGGCCCAGGGTGCGGCTCTAGGTTTGCTCTCAGAGCAATATGTCCTAGTCGATAAGAGACAAACCCGCCGGCAAGAAGTCAATGGGGACCTTCTCAAACCAACACGAGCAGAAGATCAAAACATCTGATGTGATAGAACAAGATACTGACCAGACCGGGAAGGCCGACTAAATAATGAGTCAAGAGACACCGCAGAATGGCCGACTCTGGTTAAACTTCCCTTGAACAAAAGCACGACTCGTGATGACCATGGCAGTAAAAAGTGACACTGTATAAGTCTATTATGCAGGAGGCAAAACAAACTCTCCATATTATTGGAAGAGATAACCAACCGGGGGAGAACTGACAAGTGAAACATGGTAAAGGCTAAACCTAGGTCAAAAACTAAAACCATCCCAAATGAAGGAAATATATATAAGTATATGTGCTTTGTTCAAGGGCAACAAACTGACTCTGTACTACCATCAAAACAACGAAGATACATCCCGTTCCCGCTCTTTTTGTTATATTTAATTTTTTGTCTTTTTCATATAATAAGCCTAAAAAAGAATAAAAGAATGCTATGGTACAATGGATAGAACGAGTATCAAAAAATCAGATGCACTAGTTCCTGGGATTGGAACAATCTTATGCTCAATGCAAGGTGGCGAAAACTGGTAAGCGATACTCAGAGGAACGTTCCATCCATGGGTAAAAAGGTGTCAAGTCATGATAGCTAAGTGCATGCAATGGTTAACTTGTACAAATAGTCAAGGTAAAAATTTGGCTTAAACATCGAGTCCGAATGAAGCCGGCTAAAGGCCAGGATAAACAAGTAGCCAATATGCAATGCAGTAATACAACTTAACGACACCAGGGAGCCTCTAGGGTAAAAGCCAGAAAAATGATAGTGATGAAGAAGAAGAATGAAGCTTTAACACATAAGACATGGCGGGACTAAAGAGGACTCCCGAGCCTACATAAAATGCAGCATGGGCAACAAGTGATAGCGAGGAACTAACTAGGAAGCCCATGTAAAGGAAGGCTCTACCATCAAGTCATGATTAAATAATCGGCGAGTGAAATGGGTGTAATACTCATGACCTGATGGGATCGACCCTATGGCAAGTGATCAATATGGAGGCTAGTATGCAAGATGCAGCGGAAAGTGATTTCCCTAACCTATATGCCAGTGAAGATCATATACCTACCGTGACGAGTCGGTAATCATGGATCAAAAATCGGAAAAAATCTCAAAATCATCAAAATGTACCTGAAAACATACCAAACTGGGCACTTCCAAGCATCCGGGTTATGCAGCTTAAGATAGATTGAAAAAATGAGCATAACAAATTTTTGCGAAAATTTTCAACTTTTTAGGCATAAATAGACAAATTACCTCATATTTGGTTCATTATTGCATTGTTGATTTGGAAAAAAGTGCTCTGGAGAAAAAAACATCTTTCGTCAAATCAGGAACAACTGACCGTCGAAACGCACCGAATTTTCAGGTAGGCTCCTTAATCATCCTTGCAAATCATTTTGTCCATTTAGAAATTAAAATTTAGTGAATTTTACCATTAAAACCCTTGCTAAAAAATGCGGACTTGCGCATACGCGGGTTCATAACAGGAAAGTCGCGTATATACGCGACTGTGCAAAGAAAAAGTCGTGTATGCGCAGGTCTGAATCAAAAAATGCGTGGCTAATGCATGATTTAATGAAATTTGACAGGATGACAATCTCATGGAGGGAGCGTGAACATAGCACAATTGATCAAGAGGTCATGCAAGATCGAGCAGCGCCAAAATATCCTTCGGAATTGTGGATTGTTCGAATTCTTCAAAATGCCAAATATGAAAAGCAATCCTCGGTTGCTAGAAATGCTCGTCAATTACTGGGAACTAGAACAAGATTGTTTCGTGATAGATCAGATGCCAGTACGCATTGAAGTGGAAGACATATACTTTATTACTGGACTCTGCTGGAGGGGAGAACCAGTAGACTTGCACGGGAAGCCCCTGGGAGGGCTAACCGTGGAAGACTATGTCCACGTGTATTGCGTAGAGGGTTCCAAAAAGGTTGGAACGCAGATTGCAATTAAAGATTTATGGGATTTGCACATGAAAATCCTCCTTTTCACCATCGGCAGAGTGGCAGGATCTGCCTCCCTACATCAGGCGTCCAGGACGCAAATGAGCATAGCAGTAGAATGCTTGACTCATGTGTATGATTGGTGCACAGCCCTTTTACTGAACATGAAACAACAGTTGACCTCAATCCGCCAAGCAAAGACCAAACACTTTGGGTACGGTACAATTTTGAAAACATTCTTCTTTGAGAAGATACCAGCATTGAGACCCAGAGTTATCTCTACCATCAGTAGCCTGCGGGACCCAAGAATTGCCCGTTGGGCGGACATGATGAAGAGATTGGGGGGTAGTGAAGTACCCCGGACCACATGGGACGATGAGTTCTTCCGTTGGTGGGGAGAACAAATCATCGCGGTGGACGACTATCCCTATGCCGGGATGGACTTTCGTGGAGATCCAGATCTAGTTCTTCCACCAGGCACAGCATGGGGCACAGTCGGTGAGTTTACAAAAAAAATTTGACTTATATAATTTTTTTGGATTTTTTCAAATATGAAAAAATGAAAATAAACATGTTTTTGATTGGATTCATAATGACTGACAATGTAAACATGATCATGATACAGATATTGGACCAGTGCATCCTGAGGGTTTCTCGCGCCACAAGTGCCGCAGGGGCGAAGAAGATACAGTGGATTCAGATAGGACCCTCCAGGCTGTGCAGAGGAATTTGGAGGGGTTAAACCGCCAAATACCTATGGCTGCTGTGGAAGACCTGCCAGAATCCATCCAGAGACGGGTGGTAGGAGTGCCCCGAGACTGGGTACGACTATTCCGCCGAGTTGCCACTGCGGTCACGTTCTATAGGAACACGACTTCTGGGCAGGGACCTCAGGAGTAGACAGATATTATGTATTAGATGACTGTATATTCTTTTTTGAGACTGAACATGATCGGGCATAAGCCCAAGTTTTGTATGACCTTATGGATCCAAATTTTGTAAATTTTTTGAACACTCTGATGATATATATACAACGATATTTGATGTGATGTGATAAATGTATCAAATGTATGATGTTTTTTATGATTAAAAATTTATTGTATGGAATGATTAATATGCCAATCCAATGCTTGATTAGCTAATGAGTCAGCAAACCAATTGTCAGCTCGAGGAATATGAATGAATGTTAAAAATTGAAATGACCTTTGTAACAAACGTACTCTCAAGAACAATCGTAATAAAAAGGGATCTCGTACCCGATAAGTGTTGTTCAACTGCGACACCACCAGCTGGGAGTCCAAGAAAACTACCAACGAATCAACACCCAAAGATATTGCCTCCGAGAGTAGATGAACAACTGCAGTGTATTCTGCTATATTATTGGAAGCAGGACCAATGTAGACCCCTCTTGATACTAACAGCTGACCGGATGGATAATGAAGCACCCAAGCCGCAGAAGCTAAGTTCCGGGTGTGTCTACTAGCACCATCGGCGAAACCAAAATGACTCATGACATCCAACACAACCTGCCAAAGCAGATCAAAAACATCACCAACCCATCAAAGATCGAAAATCAACCAGATATGTACAAAGCAAAACTACTATATACAAAAGCAACATGCCAGGCCGAAGCCTAGGCATAATACTTCTTCAAATAGAGCCCATTTCTAGGCTCCGGCAACTCGTTCCCTTCAAAATCAACCAAGGTATATGCTCCTTTCTTAAGGACTTTTTTAACGATGAAGGGGCCATACCACATAGAATTAAACTTTCCTGCCCCCAGGGCATCTTTTTCTTGGGCATAGACCAAAACAAGGTCACCTTCCGAAAAGACCCTAGGCTTGACCGCCTTATCGTACTGAAATTTTACTCGGTTTTTATGCGCTTCATTCATCGTGGCGGCATCTCGACGCTGCTCATCGAGATGTTCCAGATGAAGAAGCCGTTCTTCCAGACTAGAAGTGTCAGGAAGAAGTTCAACGGCTAATTTAAGAGAAGGAATCTCACATTCAATAGGAAATACGGATTCCACCCCGTGCACTAACTGAAACGGAGTAAAGCCAGTTGCAGTTTTCACTGACGTCCTGTATGCCCAAAGTGCAGGATATAGCATAATATGCCAGTTGGATCTAGCTTTATCAATCGTCCTTTGAAGAATTGTCTTCAAGGATTTATTCACGGCTTCCACTTGCCCATTGGCTTGAGGATAATATGGAGATGAATGCTCCTGCCGGAAACCCAATTTGAGAGCCAACTCAGCCATCATACTATTCTGAAAATGACTGCCATGGTCAGTGACAATCTCTCTAGGAATACCAAAACGAGCGATAACCTAGTTGAAAAGGAACAGAGCTGCAGTCTCACCATCGTTCCCAAAAGTAGGCATAGCCTCGACCCACTTCGTAAAGTAGTCTACTGCTACGATAATGTACTTGTGACCTTTTGCCGAAGGCGGGTTACAAGTAGTATAATCAATACCCCACTTCGTAAAGGGACCGACAGTAACGACTGGAAAAAGCGGAGCTGGATGAGCGCGCATTTTTCGAGTATAGACCTGACACGGATGACACTTTTTGACCGATTCAATACAATCTTTGAAAATCGAGGGCCAAAAGTATCCAACACGCAAAATATTTTGGGCTGTAGCAAGCCCAGATAAATGACCCCCACAAGCTCCACTGTGAGAATCATTCAGCACAGCCTCAGCTTCTTCGAGAGTTAAGCAGCGTCTTAGGATTGAATCAACCCCTCGACGGTAAAAGCATCACCAATAATCAAATAATTCTTGGCCAAGTGACGCAGCTTACGACGCTCATCTTTCGAAAAAGTAGAGGGAAACTTCGCAGTCTGGAGATACACAATGATATCCCCGTACCAAGGATCCTATGAAGAGATAAGAAACAAGTGTTCGTCCAGAAAGGACTCATCATAGATCATCTCTTCTCCACAGGGCAACTCGGAGATCAATTCCGCAAAAACCAATGATTTCTTGGACATGGCAGACATGAACTCAAGATCAAATTCCTATAAAATCACAATCCATCGATTGTATTTTCCCCCAATCACTCGCCTACTGAGGACAAACTGAAATGGATTGGCAGCTGCCAAAACATAAGTTTTGCGAAGAATAATGTAATGCCGGAGTCGCTGCACAGCATGAACTGTTGCTAAGGCTAATTTTTCTATTGGAGTGTACCGGATTTCAGGTCCTACCAGTCCTCGACTAAGGTAGTAAATAACATGCTCTGCAAGAGCATCATCCTCCTGAACCAGAACCATACCGATGGTAGATTCTGCTGCTGCTAGATACAAAAGGAAATCCCTGCTATAATCAGGTGGACTCAATAAAGGAGCAGAGGTCAATGCTTTCTTCAAAGCATCGAATGAGCGTTGAGCGTAGTCGTCCCAAAGAAAAGGAACTCCTTTCTTCAACAATCTCATAAATCCCTTTGTAACTTCAGCATAATTTACGATAAATCTCCACAGAAAATTAGACTTCCCTTGAAGACTTTGAAACTGACGAATTGAGGACGGGGGAGGCAACCGAAGTATTGCATCAACCTTGAAGGGATCTACCCTTATCCCTTCCCTAGATACAATGAATCCCAATAGCCGACCAGATGTAACCGCGAAAACGCACTTGTTCGAATTCAATCTAATCTTATAGAACCGACATCGTTCAAATATTTGCCGGAGGTGACCAGGATGATCCATCCTCTTTCGAGAATGAGCAACTAAATCATCTAAGTACGCTTCGATAATCTTTTTGATGTCGTGAAAGGCATATGACATGGCCCGCTGAAAGGTAGCCCCAGCATTTTTAAGACCAAAAGGCATCTTCTTGTATGCAAACGTACCCCAGGGACAAATAAAGGCAAATTTTGTTGATCTTCGTGACTGGGATAGTAATTTGGATTATATCCTGTGAGGAACTGCATGAGAAAACTTTCATTAATTTGACACTCACAATGATCTGATCGATAAAATGGTGTGGGTAATTATCTTGAGATATGCTTTATTTAGGTCTCGAAACTGGAAGGACACATCAACGCCCTGGCTTTATCTACGTGAACGGATTTGAAACCCATTCAAATAAAGGAACAAAGGAAAATGAACTCGCCTTGCTACCAACTTCAAATTTTCTGAGTAGTCACGTTTTCTAGATCACCGATTTTAAGTTTTTGCCCCACCTACTTAGCGTTTCTCTACATGTCTTGATCTCATGTTGGACAACAGATGGGTATATGCCTGCAGAATTTTCATAGCACGCGCCACATCCCTATACTTTGAAGATTTGTGGTAACTTGAACCTTTCACTGGGAACATCTTGTACCTGTACGAATATTCTCAATACTATTGGGATCCCTGGAAATGTTCACCGGGATAGTAGGAGAGATCACAGCCATGTTCCCTTCAGCATAAACCTGTGTTGGTGCTAAAGGGTTCAAGACTGGGTGAACAGGACCAGGAGACGGAGGACTTGGGAAACTTGTTTCAACTTTGCTCAAGTCAAGTAGGAAGTAAGACCGATGATGCAAATCATCCCACGTTCTATCTATACCAGTCATGGCTTCCAGGATGGCCTCTTCAGATGGAAGAGTGGTATCAAGATAATCCTGGGCAGAAGAAGAACTAAGTGTCCAAGCCAGAGCCACATCACCATCCAACTCTTCCGATGAAAGAGGAGCTGGGATGGATTCTGCAGAGTCAACAATAGACTGATAGGAAATCTCAGCTGCAGAAATCGGAAATGCCATTCCACCCACTTGACCTTCTAGTAATGTGGCAGTAGGGGAAGGTAAGGTCCAAGGGTCCGAAAAATAATGAGTTTTGAAGAACTCTCTTCGAAGAGGAGCCTTGGAGGATGAAATAGCATTAATATGAACCGTAGGAGGAGGAATATCAAAAGTACCCATCAAGGAAGAATACATTCCAACTCCTAAATTCTCAATAGGCGCCTTAGTATTATCCAACTTAGGAATAGATGAGTCAGTAGACGCATTCGGGTCTACATGAGGACAGTCCAGTTGATCCACTGTAACAATCCTCCCTTCGTGGGGGAAACATATAATTTGAAATAATGAGGATGCAATGGCATCCATCTCATAAATCCAATTTTTCCCCAACAGAAGGTTGTAGTCCAAGCTTGCATCCACTACCTCAACCTCTATATTGACAGTTTTGCCCCCAACACAGATGGGCAAAGCTGGGACAATACCATGGGGTCTGTGAGAATGACCATCGAACGCAGTAAGAACAGTGCTAGATGGAACAGCTTTGGGAGATCCAAGTGTCTTCCAGCATGCGAGAGACATCACGCATGTGGAGGCACCCTCATCAACAACCGTTCGAAAGATATTGCACTTCTGATACGACGATTTAATATGAAAGGCCATGTGATGAGGAAGTCTCTTCTTAAAATTAGTCATATCAAAAGAAATCAGAAGAGAATTTTTCGGATCAATAGCCCCAATGGCAGTGAGAAAAGCACTGCGCTGAGCCGGACAAGACTGGAGTACCTCTAAAGCTGACATAGCACAAGGACTCTGCGCCAGATCTTCCACAATCGAGTAGTTCTAGGCAGCCCTAGCGTTTGGATTAATCGTTGATCGCTTAGAAGATGCTTTGGGCATCCGAGGCATAGACTCAACAGTAGGCTTCATAATGTGAAGCGGCTCAGTAGCATCAGGAACTTCCTTAGATTTCGAAGACTCTTCTCCGCCATAATCACGGGATCTCGTAGCGATATCCGCGTGAGCACTCATCATGAAAATGTTCGATGGAATTTCCCCTTCCTGGGTGCCCCCAGAGGAAGCCCCAGGATTTTGGTTCGCGCCAACAAATAATTGCTGCCCTTGGGGAAAAGGGTTTGTTAACACAGCCTGGGAACTAGAAGAACCCTGCTGGGCTAACAAGCGCTGCGCATCCTGAATTTTAGGGCAAAGGTGTGTGAGATGGTCTCCAGTACACAACTTGCATGGAAACTTCACTTTCTTTTTCTCCTTTGGACCCTCACCAACACGCTTGTTGGTTTTATTTGCATTACCCTTCCCGTTCTTGCCCTTCTTCTTGTTATTTCGTCCCTTCTTCTTCCCATCGGATTGTTGATTTCCTTTGGGATCAGAATCTTGGACAGCATTTATGGACAAAAACTGGGAAGGCGATGACTCAGCAGGCACAGCCTGACTAGAAGGAGCAGATTGCAAAGACAACTGCTGCAGTTGAGTAAGCAGGCTGGCTGCACCACTATTGATCGATCCGACAAGCCCATCACCATGAGGACCGGGCTTAGTTTTCGATAAATCTAATTTGGAGCGAGGAGCGTTGGGAAAATATTTATAAAGGACCCCAGACTGAGAATAGATCAGTTCCAGCTGCTGGGCCCTAAAAATGGCCTGCTCCTCAGAAAATACCCCAGATAGGGATACATCTTTTGAAATGTCTGACTGCAGAGATTTCAAAAACCATTCGAGAAGGAATTCTCCTGGAATATGAGCTTTAATAAGCCTCTTCCTTCTCCTCCATTCCTGAATGTGATCAGAAATGTGAGTTGCTTTGTCCTGCTTAAAATTAGCCAGGAGTTCCATCCCAGCCTCATATCTGACAGGCAACTAAAAATGGTTTAGAAATGTGACATCCAGTTCTCCAAATGTAGTAAAACTGCCCCCACTTATCTCAATATACCATTTGGCAGCGTTTCCAATTAGGGTGCGTTGAAATAATCTCAACCTAATCGAATCATCGATCAGGGAGTTCGAAGAACACCATAAGTGGAAAGTGGTGATGTGGTCAGCTGGATCCTCTCCATTCTTACCTTCAAACTTTGGAATGTCTGAAGGAAGTTTGGTCGGGACCAGAGGCCACCCCGGACTATAACGAATCGGATCATTAGTCAACTTCGACAGATCTGGCAAGTTTAACGTTGCCAGAAAAGGTAAGCGAGGCGGAGCCTGAGGATTCCATCCTTGATGGGATGGATTCCCAACATTCTGAAAAGAATAGCCCGGATTTGATGAGGCACCAGGCTGCCAGAAAGGACTCGTAGAAAACGGAGAAGAACCTCCTCCCCACGCCGAGTTACCAAAACCCAGACTAGTTCCCCCCGCTGAAGTATTGACTGAAGAGGAAAGCCCCTGGTAGGGGTTCCATGCGTTAGACAGAGGAGAAAAAGACTGATAAGCACTCGATGAAGGGAAAGAAGCATTCCTCGATGACCCCATAAACCGATTCCCCCGCCCCCGCCGTAGTAAACAGGTTCCACCCCCGTAAAAGTAGTTGGTCTGCCTCTGCACCTAATCTGAAACTCCTCGAACCGGGAAGTAAATCCAGCGACCCTAAAGAAGGATTAGAACTAGGAATGTGCCCAGTTCCAAAGGGAAAACCCTGAAAAGAAGCTGATCCACTAGCCATGGAAGACATGGGTGTAGATCCAGCTGCAGCAACGGAAAAGGAAAAAGAGGGATTCCCACTAGAGGGCATCCCTGAACAGAAGGGACCAGAATGAGAAGCATGTGCTTGGGTGAAACCAGAGCCAAACATAGCAACACTAAAAGCAATCGAAGATAAATCAATAGTGCCCCCTCCTTCAACAGAAGCAGGAGTCTGAATGCCTGCAGCACTCACGGCAGAAGCCGCGTTCCCAGTCGTGGCCATCGAAAGGTATGAATGATACGGAAGATCTTCCGGTCTCTTAGACTCAGGTCCGATGTACTGAACAACGAACGGATAGTCAGGAGGAAGAGGAGATGGGCCTGACGAAGGAGGTTCAGGTACTTCTTCGATTTGAAAATCTTCTTCCTGAGGAAACAAAACTCGCGAGGTGAGCGGAACGCTCCTCTCGGAACCGACACCAGAATCAACTATGAAACCTTCAGACCTTTGTGGACGATCTCTCTCCACTGCGTCAGACACCACAGGGTGGTAACCACCTGCTAAATCACTCCTACGCCTTCTTGAAGAAGGCTCTGGACTCTCGAGAGATAACCCCCGGATTCTCCTCGATCGACGAGGCGCTTGATCAGCCACTTTTATAGATTTTAAATTAGACTCAAAAAAGTGAAAATCTAGGCAAGCTAGGAGCAAAGAGCACTCACTAAAAGAAAAATCCCTGAGATACAATCAAGCAAACAGCCTCCAAGTATTTCCGCTCTGGGTGATGAGGACCGGACACCAAAATACAGGAAAGCGAAATATGCACCTCCTAGCGTCCGGGATGATTAGGCTCTGTAACAACCAGCGAAGGCATTTGGGACAAATACGCCGACATTCCCAACTACGCCTTTGCCATTCCTTCAACCTGTAAGCTTCGTTATAGCAAGGACCCCCAGAAGCATCGGCCGAAAGTGATGCTTATCGTCCGTCTTCGGTATCGACGGTATTCCCCCCGCAACAATTGGGTGGTGGAACCAGAGTGTACCAGGCACCCAATCATGTCGAAGTCGGGCTAATCTGGCTCGAGGTCGATTCACTATAGGAGAGGGGGTATCCTCTTCCCTGCCTCTACTTCCTCGCTTGGACTCTCCTTCCGGAGGAGTCGGTCTGACTCACCAGAGGTTGGATTTCGCTCAATTAATCAACTTCTATGTTTTGTTTGAGCGGCCTTGGAGAGTTAACTCTCCAGTCACCTAATCCAACGCCCTACAACCTAGCTAGTTGGTGTATGACACTTAGAAAACTTGCTAGTTGATTTTAAATTATATTGCTTATTTTAATGGGCTGCTATGTTAAGTCACAAGGATGCGGAAATGAAACTTATGATGTTTTGACGCAGAAAGAAATTAATAAAAACCAAACTACATGCAAAATGCAGTTATTGTCTTTCGATGAAAAGCAACTTCTACACGGGTTCTACGAGATTAACAATTATATTTTTTCTTTTCAGATAGCAAACTCACACTCACAAAAACTATGAAATTGACTAAATGTTTAAATGCACCTAATGCAAATCACTACAAGCATGCAAATTCTAAGATGCAAAATCTCCTAAAGCAGAGTGAAATTTCCCAAAAGTCCTTCAGTTTTAACTCTTCTTGGTTGTCCAGAAAGCTAGTTCCTGAAATCAAGAACTCTTAATATGAAGACACCAAAAACGCTTAACAACAAAAGGAAGAAATCAATGACAACTCCTCCCCAAAATCAAGCCAAAAACCAAAAGCAAGAAACCTCACAAAAGCTTCAAAAGATATAGCAAAACGAAAACGAAAATGCAACAACAAAAGCAAATAACAAGACAAAATGTTTTTTGAGCCTTTGAAATGCAAAAACAAAAAGCAAAGCAAATGTTTTTTGAGCTTTTGAGTTTTATAAAGAAAGAGCTCAAAAAGACCAAGAAAAACTATCAAATTCCAAGCCAAACACCACTGAATTTCAAGTAAAAACTTCAACAATGCTCCAAAACTTATAAGGCTAACTAGTAGCAAGATCAATAAGAGAAAAAGAAGACAAGAAAACTCAGCCACTCAGCCTAGAAGAATAGTACAAACTTGCCGCAAACAAAAACTTCGAAGAAGCTAGAAAAACTCTTCAAAAGTTGCAACAAGACCTAGCCTACTGAACTCAAGAAAACCAATCAAGAAACGGGCAAAAATCATAGTACCGAGAAAAAAACAAAGATAGGAAAGCATAAATGAGCAGGAGCTCTCTGTTCTGATAAAGCAGAACAGCCAAGAATGCTCAGAAAGCTATCTTGGTACTCAAACCATAAGTGCCAGCACCAGAAACAACACTTTCCCAAAAAGACTAGTTTTCAATCAAACGAAAGAGAGAAAGACAAAAGACCACCTTCTTCACAATCCAGAGAGTACAAAGACACTGTAGGAACAGGTCTCCACAGCTAGAAAGGACTGAAAAGTCAAGAAATCCAAAAATTCAAAATCTGCCTAAGTATACGCTACTTCACAGTTTAGCAACAAGCGTGCATACGCGACTGTGCTAAAGGAAACACACGTATACGCAAGTCCCTTTAGACAAACTTGCGTGTATACGCGACTGTGTGCAGAAAAAATCGTGTATACAAAGGTAAATAATAATAAAAACAAAAAGGACAAGCCTGGATAAGAAACCAGGACTTCAGACTGACTGAGAAAAAGTAAACTGGACTGCAAATGAAAGTTAAAACTATCGGAAACCTATCAAACAGCTGAAACCACGCAACAGGGGAGTCACAAGAATGTGATCCCCAGCGGAGTCGCCAGTTCTGTTTCGGGGAAAATCACCCTAGAGGTTTTTTGGGCTTAAACCTCCACAAAGACACAGACACTAACACGTATATTTCGGGAACAAGATGGTACTTCTATATTATAAATAGCATGTACAGAAATAACAAGTGGAGAGATCGCCTGAATCCTTCCACGATCTTTGAGCAGACCGTCATCCGGATCCGTCCCACCCTTGCCTCGCTAAGACTCCTTCTGAACTGGTGCATACGAGATGACATATAAATGAATGAGCATCTCCAAGAAACAAAGGTTTCTTGAAATGAACTGGGAAGTGCAGGAGGCATGGGAATTCAGACTTGGATAGGGAATACCAACAGAGTATAATATCAATAATTCTCTCTCTCCGTTAGGCCATACACATGAGGGGCTTATATACTCCCTCCAAGTAGTTTCAACAGTTGGAAACAGTTGGCCACGTGCTGGGGTGGTTGAACTACCAGAGTAACCATCAACCCAGCCCGAAAATAGGGAATTTTTATATATTTTTTAATGATTTTAATTGCATACGTGGAAAAGTGCAGTTGGACTCGCGTATACACGCGGAAAAGTCTGGGCATAATCGTGTATGGGGATTTTTACACTGTTTTTTAGTGAATTTGTCCAAGTCTGTAGGAATGGGTGCCCAAAGCCATAAAAGCAATCATGAATCATATGAAGGTGAGAAATGATGCTATAACAGCCAA
>JAXQQM020074280.1:0-26025 GCA_034641835.2 Pinus albicaulis | reverse complement strand
AAACATACACATCATGATGATCACCAACATGTAAATTAAGTACAACTGCAACATGAACATAAAATACATGGCTTAATTATGGAAAAAAATAAAAACCTGTACATTTACCGATTGAGGAGGCATATTGGCGGTATAATTTGCAAAATAAAATTTGTCCACCGTTTTACAAAATTCAAGCTGGAGATTGGTGGGAAATGCATAGCAGCAGTGCGTGCAATGAGTGCAATGGGAGCACTGATGTCAGGGCGGCTCAAACAAGGATAACTTACACCAGTTCTTGAGAGCTCTGTAGCACTGAAAAAAGTTAAAAATGAAATTTTTTGGCTGTAATTATTTTTTTTATTTAACCCTGTTCCGGTGTGCAGGGTATTTATTAACGTACCGATGCGTTTGCGCTATGCCGCCCCAGGCAGTTTCTATTTCACATGCTTTTACAATGCCCCGGTGCGGCATAGTTGTAACACACTGGTGCTCTACAGTAATACAACACATCGGGAATGGTGTCCGGTGAGCCAATGTTCAGTGTGGTTTTTTGGCCATAACCTTTTTTTTTATTTAACCTTGTTCCGGTGCACGGGGTTTATGGGCTCCCCGATGGGTTGTGGTCATTCCGCCCTAGGCGGTATCTGTTTTCACATGCTTTTTATGAGGCATCGGTGTTCACTATTTCTCATGCACCGGTGCGGTGCCTTAATAAAAGGCACTAGGCGGGTGTGTACGAAGTGCACAGTTTTCGGTGTGCCAATTTTTTGTGTGGTTTTTTGCTGTAATTTTTTTTTATTAAACCTCTGCCAGTGCGCAGGGTTTATGGGCACCCTAGTGCATTTTATTTATTCCACACCGAGTGGTTTCTATTTTCGCATACGTTTTTTGAAGCACCGGTGTGGAAGAGTTGTAAGGCATCGATGTTCTACAATAATATGACGCACTGGGCGGGTGTGTTAGGAGTGCATGGTGTCTGGTGTGCCTATGTTTTGTGCATTTTTTTGGCTGTAATTTTTTATTTATTTAACCCTATGCCGATGTGCGGGGATTTCAGGGCGACCTGGTGCATTTAAGGGTGACTCGGGCAGTTTCGGTTTTCGCGCACTTTTTATGAGGCACCGGTGCAGAAGTTATGTAAAGTACCGGTGTGATATAGAAATACAATGCACCGGGTAGGTCTATATGGAGCGCACGGTGTCCGGCATGCCAATTTTTTAACCGCACTGGTGCTTTCGCGTGTTGAACGCACCGATGCATTTTATGGTGATAAGAGCACCAGATGAAATACATCCACAAAAACCTCCGCCTGCCAACCTCCTCTAGGAAAATCCACTAGAAACATATGTCTGGGGTATTTTTATAAGAGGTTCCTCAAAAACATCCATTAGAGGGTCTTTTCCTTGTAGTGATAGCAAGTAAACTTCCCGGATGGCCAACCGCATCAATGGCCGTTGCATGCCATCTCGGTATAATAGTTAATAATGGACTAATAGCTTTTGATATATTACGTAGAGTCTCCTGAAAGAGAGTAATAAATGGGTCCTTTTCAATAAGCAATTATTTTAGGTGCAAAAGTTTGGAGGAGTCGCCCATACCCTCATGTTCGTGAGATAAGATGAGGTCATCCTGGTAACCCTAGAAGGGTTGTTTTCTCTAAGCGCCCCGAGATCATTGGAAGCGGAGAGGAACATCCATTAAGTCCCGGGAAGTCATCTTGGAAAAGAGATTTGTTTTTTAATCTTCCCCGAAATGCATCCCGCATTTTGAATTTTTATGTACGTTGATGTTGCTTCAGAGATAAGAGAAATGACAACGTCGGGTACCCTTGATTTACCTATCAAATACGGTTAAGCCTTTCGCAAGATCGAGGTTCGTATTAAGAAGGAGTGGAGTTCAGGGTCAAAACCCATGTTGTTCCCCGGGCGAATCCAATATGTTACTATAATAAACCATTTACATGTGGAAGCTTTATCAAATGTGGAACCTATGATTTTTTTTTTTTTTTGTTATAGTAAATTCGATGATAAGTTGTGACAATTAATTATAATATATTAATATGTTTTCTAGGATGTTCAATTTGTATATTTCCTTCTAGTTATGTTCAATGCGAGGTTTCACCATGCATTGAAGAAGATACCACATCATATTTTTAAGGAGAGTACATATGCATTCAACAAATAAAAGATATATTTGAGAAGGATATCTAAGTTCTTATTCATTTTCGAAATGGTTGAAACAATTGTACCTACTTTTAATTAATCATTCGTTGGGTTTATTTTATGCACTTACCATTTATATTTGCATTTACATTTTTATACTTGTGTTAGTATCTTAATATAATGTTTGATGATGTTTACAAGAGCCTAAGATGCCTCTCAACATCTCCTCTTACCTTAAATCCTTTCTTCTCCTGGTCAAGTGTGCAACAACTTTCTATTTCTTTACGCCTGTAAAAGTCTCCTTACTTTGCATCAACCATGCATGACAGTGCAGATAGGTAATTTAGCCACAATACTTGCTAGCGATATAACAAGATACATGTACACTAGGTTTTACCATGAACTATTACTCTTTAGCCTCAATCTTTGATCTACTAGGTGCTTTTGCAATTAGTGAGTCTCCAACACCGTTTTTCTATGCCACCCAACAAGGTCCTCTTAATTCGCTTATTACACCATTATGCCATAAGAGAAATACTCAACTCATCTTATGGTCATATTGAACTTGCACGACACCCTTATGGTCATATTTCCCTTGCACCTATTCCTCAACCCACTTGGCATGTCTCTTTTTTTTGGCTTTCAAGGTCACACCGCAAGAAATTCTTTTGGTGATCTTCAATATCTAACTTCTATTATTCTTATAATTATGATTCCTTTTTGAAAATATATAAAATCTGCATTTTACGTTACACGAAGGATTTTGACTGACTAGACTTTGTTGCATATGCATGACTCTAGTCAATTAGGACATAACTTAGTTGTTAAATTTGACTTTCTAACTGTTAGTAAAAATAACCTAAAATTATTACCTACATCGAGATTTACTTCATATTATGAATTATGAATTCATTAATATTTTCTAGGAATTAATCCTATCAATCAAAATTTCACTTACATTACAATGACAAAGAGGATCTATGCCTTAAAGAAGACTCACGTTTCACATTCTCTTTTGTTTAAATCTCCTCAAATTTTATAATAAATGTGACTCAATGAATTGATGTAGGATTCACATTTCACATTCTCTTTTGTTTAAATCTCCTCAAATTTTACAATAAATGTGACTCAATGAACTAATGTAGTTGACCCAATTGAAACCACTTAGTCGACCACTAAATTTTGAAAAAACTACTCTGCAAAAATAAAATTCCATTTTCATAATGATCCATAAAATATAATATCTTTCTATTTAATTAACTCCCAAAAAATATTGCGCAACATTGTAATTTCTTGTAATTTCTACTTGGTGCATTGAAATCACCACTAAAAAAACCATTATGA
The DNA here is from genome assembly GCA_034641835.2 of Pinus albicaulis. Taxonomy (NCBI): domain Eukaryota; kingdom Viridiplantae; phylum Streptophyta; class Pinopsida; order Pinales; family Pinaceae; genus Pinus; species Pinus albicaulis. Next base: position 22,537 of record JAXQQM020074280.1, on the reverse strand, counting down.
TCTCCTTGTGTTGTTTGGAGAGGAATTGTTTCAAATCATGTAGAATATTTTATGATGTTTGATGATCCAGAGATCAAATTTTTTCTCAAAAATGAGATTTCCCAGAATGTTTCGAAACTAGCGTCAAATCGTAGTGTTCATCGTTCTAATTCCAATGACACTTGAATCACCTCAATCTGATGTCGTATGAAAAAGTTATGATGTTCTGAAGTTTTTTACCGAAAACAAAAATTTTGCAAGCACATTGACTAGTCAATCTATACTGTTGATGTCATGAGGACATCAGCATGCCAACTGGGAATACGGGACCAATAAAAATTTTCCAAGTGTCATGATTATACAGGTGCAGATTATCACAATTTTATTGGTCGATGAGATTTTCGGTGGGCCAATGGGAAGATGCCACGTGGCCCATTTGGAGGCCACCAGATGGTGCCTCCACATTGGTCAAAATTTGTTCAAGGGTCAGAAGGCCTCAGCATGGTTTAATTGCATGACCTGTTGCCCACATACTTCACGCTTTATTTTTGGGCTATGGCGTTGGTTCTTAACCATAGTGTCTTCCACATTTATTTAAAGTCATATGTATGACGCATTGGGGGAAGGGGTCAGGCAGTGAACCCCAACACTCTGTCATGTCCACCTCCATAGGACCATCGGAGAGTGAAGTCAGATTGAGGGCTTGCAGACCCACCCCAGCCCCCGATCATGTTCACAACCATATGACCCTAGCACAGTCATAAACTGAGCAGAGGATCAGGGGACTAGCCCCTGGTCATCACACCAGTCCATGTGATTGAACACATACCAGAGAAGTGTTGGTGGCCAAGGCGGGGCACTTGAACCTAGCCCTAGTCCCATGGTCATTGCATGTAATCAGAGGCGGAAAGGTAATAGGGTTATTCTAATGGGGGCAGAGTTTGAGGCTTGGACCTAGGTCACAGTATCGATACATAACCACTAGCAGAACTTCGAGAGCTAGCACAGTGGGGGTGGGTGGTTAGCCCCAACCCTTGGCCACATCACCCCATCTGACCACATGCCGAAGGGGAAGGTGCCAAGGCCAGCGGGGGTAGGCTGTTGGCCCATCCCTCGGCCTTATGGTGCCCATGTGGCCCTATTTTTTCACCTATGGGGTTATTGGGAAATCCAAAATAGGCAACAAAATGCACCTATTGCGGGCGAAATTGTCACTTCCCAAGCATTTTAAAGGGAAAAATGTCACTCAGTTTGCATGTTGAGCCAATTTGGAGGAATGTGTTAGTGTGTTTGGTGCACGCATGTATGAAATCACCCCAACTTAAGGGGTGTCGTTTACCCTCTTAAGTTATTGGTCATAGGCAGAAAAAGAAGTGGAGCCAAGCAAGTTAGTGGAACATGCTAGTACATAAACATACTATAAAGAGAAATAGCATGCATATTCAATATAAAACTAAACTAAAACTAAAAAAAATAAAACAAAAGCTCTAAATAGAGTCAAACAAATTCAATAATCCAAACGATGGTGCTTTTGGCCCCTCTTATTGAGCGTTGGTAGGAAATGAGGATGAAACTTTAACCCACTTGCCAAGGGGCCCTTAGAACTTGGGTTCTAAGTCCCGATTCAAGGATGTATTTACTTCCAAGCTCGCCTCGGTGCAAAGTATCCCTCTCTCTACTATGGTGGACTGAACTTGTTGGATGGCCAACAATTGAGTCCCCTCTATCTCAGCTCCGGATCACACACTGCTGGTATTGCTTGGGGCAATTCTGGCCAGCATAATAATGTGCTCTCAAGTTGTTCATATCTTGGTGGCCTTTTATAGGAGAATTAAAATCATCCTTCCCTCTCTTGGTACATTGTGGATGGTGACCCAAGAGAGGGGGATGATTCCATTGTGTGCCACAATTATTCCACTATGTGCTCCCTTGATTTCTAAGGAGGCTTTGGTGGTTGTCCTTAGGCAAATTCAAGTGTGAAATCACTATCCTGGAGTGTGCTTTTTGTGGTCCCAGAAAGTGACTTCCGCTTCTCCCAGGATTGCGTGCATTTCGGGTCAAAAGGCGTGCAAAGGTGCTCTGTTCGAAGGATTTTGTGCGCAAAATCATTTAGGACTTGCTCAAATTCGATTTTTCCTCAGATCTTAGAGATTTTTAAATACTTTTCAGATTCTCTAATGTTTCTTAGCCCTATAAATCCTTCTACCTGACATTAAATAATGTCATCTTTTCTTGTATGATTTTCCAGTGTTAACAGTTGCCCTCTAATGTGTGAGGTCTAGGAAGAACTTTATAGCCAAAATACATTATAGTTTCTTTTCTGTATACTGTGCGTTGAGAGAGAGAGAGGCCTGCCCGTAGCTTGGAATTGGAGACACCCTACACCAGTTCGAAGAATGACCATGTCCCATGGGACCCTTGTAAGAAAATATAATAGAATATATACAAATTTTTTGCAAGGCGGGCATGTCCCATGCTTGCACTGTTGTGGCTAGTTACACAAATCTATTTGACAGATACATGTTTTGTCTTTGTCACTAATATGGTAGTGATCTAGTGGTTGATGACGATGACTGCTGACACCCTGTGGGGCATTTTTTATTTGACAATTGGTGGAACATGGTACCCATATGCATAAACTTGGTATGGTATGTAACTGTGCATTGCATGCATATGTGTTGGCTGGGACCTTCTCGTGTAGCATTGCTGAAAAAGACACTTATGAAGGCACGGGTCTTTGATGAATTTGATCAAAGTGCAATGGTTGTATGGTACGATACCATCTTGACATGAAATCTTGTATTGTGGTCGAATGTCAGGAGGATAGATGACATTTGTGGGAAATGATGTCTCCCACAGTGCCACCCGAGGATGCCCCTTTTATGGAGAGGGGTGATCCAAGGTATCACTTCCTTTTTGGAAAATAGGTGTTGAAGTCGACAAAAAGGAAGCCTCAACCGAACGAGGGGTCGATGATATGAAGGGTCGGGATCCTGGATGTGATGGGTTTAACATAGGCATGGTGGTGAGGGGTGACTGAAAACTGATGATGGGTATTCAGTGGCCCAAGGTCGAAGTATAATAAGTAGCTCGACGACAATCATAACTATTTTTGATGGGGAAGTCCTTGGAGTTGGTAGGACTTCCAGGGTGGGTATAAACTAGATATGAATGTCATGGTGGCTTTTGCGTGAGGGTGTGATACTATGACCAAGGGTGTTTAGGGACTACAACCATGGGCTAAAAAATGAGTGAGTGGTTGGGGGACATAGTGCACTGTTTGCGGTCTTTGTACACTTACCAAAATAATAAAATAATGGGGTTTGGTTTGTACAAAACACAGATACGGGTACCCCAAAACATGAAAATGTTCGCTCATTGATGATCTGAGGAAGGTGTTTTGTTGAGGGTGGGGGCCCCATTGGTTGGTCTCATGTGTGCAGTTGGTGAAGTGGATGAAAAAGTATCATAGATGGGATTATGCTGGTGGAGTTATGGTGGGCCAAATGCGAGGCACATTAGTGTGCTTTCCATCTAATTGTACAACTTGATCGTCCGGGAAAGGGGTTTTATTCTATATGGTAAAACTTGACCTTATGCATGGTGGACGGATGGGCATGAGGTGCTTCTCGGATTAAAGTGGTATGACCATGGCGTCACTTTTGCGGTGATATATGGTTTGCTGTGAGCGACCAGCACCATGGACGGGAGGCTCTACCGACCAACAAGGATGTTCATTATGTGCAGGGTGAGGTGATGATAAACACGGTCGGATATGTGGAACCTATGATTGATTTATGATGGAGAAATGATGTTAGGATATGTAGAGTTTCTTGGGAATCTATCATGCTGAGGGTACAATGATACCTGCTCTGGAACTTTCAGTGGATGGATTTGTAGATGGTGTGCGAGCTTTCCTACAAAAAAACTACTTCAAGTGAAAGAATCTTCTTTATAAAATATTATTGAAATTCATGAGCTTTTAAAAAGAATATGAGAGAGGGCATACCTATCGACGCTGAAAAATTTGTTTTTCGGGAGTGCAAATGTGTGGCATCACCTCCGTTCATTATGGAATGCTGATCACAATGCTTCTTTCACTTCAGAGAACAGACCTTCTGATCTCTCGTTATGGTCCTCCAATTTTTTTGAAAAGGGCGATGTATGGGTGGATATGGCCCTAATTCAATTCATTTGTACTTGTTGAGTTTTTGAGAGGTCAGAGGCTTATGTGGAGCATTTCTTGACGTTGCGGTCAGCATGAGCACCAGGGATTAGCGATATCATGCCCAGGTAACCTCCATGACATCCTGCACTTTAATTTTTTTAGTCTGAGGGTGTCGGGGTCCGTACAAAATTGTTTTGTACAGATTTTGAGTGACTTTTTGCCCTAGTTTGTGCGGGCGATTAGGACAAGGTCACGCCCTCTGTGTGAATTTTTTGGGGATTCACGCAGTCTAAGCACTCCATTCCCCTAATTTGGTGTGCCTTATGCGCCCTTGTGGCAAATATAGGCGTGCCTTAAGCTTGCATGTTTGAGTGACAGGCACGCAAAAGGTCGAGGAATTTTTTTTTGAGTTTTTGCCTATTTTTTGATGTTTTTTATGTTGCTGATGGGTTCCTATTTGCATGACAGGTTGTTGTGGAGGGAGCGAGATTGGCCCGAGCTCCATACTGCATTGGCCACTGATGCTCAGGCGTGCCAACAATTGGCGCAATGGGGGATCCTCAAGTTCGTGGAGATCGAGCTTCTTCGGTCGCAGGACCGATTGCTATGATTCTTGATCCAACATTGGCACAGGAGGCGCAACATGTTTGCGTTGTGTGGGACTAACTTGGCTATCCATCCTGAGAATGATGTATACTTTTTGACCGGGTTACTGCCTCATGGTGAGGCATTGCGCTATCCACTCCCTTCTGGGAGGGTGGATTTGGAGCGGTTCCGGGCACGTCATTGTGGCGAGGCGCCCCTTACAGAGGGGTGCATCAGCATTACATCGGTGATAGACTTGGTTGAGAGGTGTGCTTTGGCACCTATTTTGTGATTTGCAGGGTCATCGGCTCTGCATCGGGCTTCTGGCCCACAGGTTGGAGTCTTGCATCAGCTGAGGTCTATACACTTCTTTGATTTTTTCCACTTCTGCTACGACGGGATGGTGATGCAGCTTAACCAGGTTCGGAGTGGATCAAAGCTATTTGAGTACGCTATTATTCTATGTAGAATTATGTACGAGAGGGTAGTGTTGTTGAGATCAGTGGTGGCAGTGCATCTTGGGGGGCCACGGGAGCCTTGCATGAGGAGGTGGGTGCCTGTGATGCCGCGAGGTGGTGGGGGAATGGTGGGGCATTACTGGAACGCCATGATAGAGGCCTGGTTTGAGGTCAACCCCCAGATGTTTCTGCCATTCCCATATGCAGGGATGGAGTTCCATGGAGATCCAAAGATGGGTCTCCCTCCTAGTTATGCTTGGGGGCCCATAGGTACGTTTTTATGTTTTATGTATTTATTTGAGTATATATGTGCTTATGTGTTTTGATGGTGATGATGACAAAGTTTTGGTTACTCTTGAAGATGTTGGCGAGGTAGGTCACCCCGTGGCTTCATTGGTCGGCGACGGTCCTCTTCCGAGACCTCGGGGCGGTCGTGGGGGGCTGGGAGGAGATGCTGGCCCTTTGGGATAGGGCAACAACTCGACTGCTATGACTGAGCGAGCTCGTGCTGATGCAGAGGCGACACGTGCTGATGCGACAGAGGCTTGCAATGTTGAGCTGACTACTCGGGTGTCAGTTCTAGAGGATGCCTGGGGTTGAGTAGACCGCTTGACCCAGGGGATGCCTTCTCGAGGTTTTTTGGATAACCTTGAGGAGGTCTGGTTGGAGACGGTGATGGCCCGTGAGAGGGACTATCGGCCTATTTTACGTCGGGTGGTAGTCTCAGTTTTGACAACAGCTCTAGTAGTGGTACAAGGAGCAGTTGTGGGTCCAGGTGCCCCGCCTGAGGGAGCACCGCCCTAGAGTTTTCTTGTACACAGGGAAAGCACCCATTATGAGGATGCTTCCCCTATTTTTAACAAATTTTTTGTGTATCTTTGGGCTGGCCGATGGGTCAGTGACACTATTTTTTGTACTCAGACATATATACCATGATATATATATATGAGAGATATTTTTTACGACTCTACATGCTGTGTCACCTGTTTCGGTTTATGGATGATGTTAAACTGATGGATATCTATTTTTTTGGTTTTCATGATGTATGATGGTTTATTCGAGATAAATTCCAGTTTAGAATATTGTTAGCTATGCGATTAGCTCCTTGGTTTTGACTCCTTGGTACATGTGTGAATGTGATTTAGTCAAATTGTGTGCTTAATATTTTTGCACGCAAATATTTTCTTAATAGATGTGAATCTCTTGTCTCAAATTTTTGGTTTAACTATGACACTACTAACTCGGAATCAAGGTAGACATGCATATGGCGTATTCCGTGATGGAGGGCATTGCACATAAGTCTGATGACTGCGTCATATTCTTCCTGATTTTTTGTTGATGAACCGATACACACACCATTTGTGTAGAGTGGTGATCGGTTAGGGTGATAGATGACCTAGGCAATTACTGCTAAACTTTGAGACCATCTTAATGCTCCATCAGCAAATCCGAAGTAAGGTTCGGGTTGGTGGTCCATGGTGGCACTTTGAGCGCGTTTTGTAATAAGACTTTTTCTCAAAAATTTAAAGTGGTTGGGTTTGTGTATGTTCAGTCTAAGGCAAGGCCAGCTTGGCCCTTATGGGTAGAAATTCTTGAAGTAAGGCAATTGATGGGGTTTCTGAGGCATGCCCCATCCAGTTTCGTCAAGATGTATGCCCCCTGGAGGAGGAAATGTTTTACAATGTAGGGTCCTTTCCACAAGGTTTCAAACTTTCCTGGCCCTAGGGCTTCTTTTGCGACATCATAGCGGAGGACTAGTTCTCCCTCGGTGAATGAAAGAGGGTTGATGTAGCGATCGAATGATGCTTTTACCCTTTTCTTATGGGCCTTGTTGCGTTGCGGTGATTGTCGTCAGATTTCGTCAACGATCTCTAGTTTTACTAGGCGTTGTTCTAGAGGCTAGGTATCATCGATGAGTTTGACAGCGACATGTAAATTCAGATCTTGTGGAAATAAATGTAAAAGTGCAAGGTACCTTGACGTTTTGTGACAGGAATAGGGTGGAAATCCTGGGACGTGGGGGCGGCTACAATCCTATTTCCAATATGCGATGATACAAATTATATATGGTGTATCGTGTCATCAATGTTCGGTGGGGAAAGAATCTCTATGATGGGAGTTTGTGTAATCGCAAGGTTGGGTTCCCCGCTAGGATGGTCAATTCCCTATGGGTGGAAATTGTGCCTATTGCAGAGGTGCCTGAATGTTTCCATTAGCGGGAATGCCTCTGGTTTGTGGTTCTGGCCAGTGAAAATGGTGCATGGTACCACTATGCCAACTAAGTAGATTTTAAGGGAATCAACACTACTCGTCGTCCCCGTTGTGGACACTTGGAAAGGATCTACTGTAGAAGAGGTGGTTTTCTGCTTCCATTTCCATGTTGTTGGCTTTGGTATGTCTAGCTCTTTGGGGGAGTGTAGACTTAACGCTGCTCTTACCGCTCTTAGTTTGGGGAGATGCACACATTTGATTGTATGATGAAATTGTGAACAAATCTAGCAATAGGTATGCGTGATCTTCTCTTGGATAGAGAGAAGTCTCTGAGGGAGTGAAGAGATTGTGTGAAAACTGCTTGCGAGGGGCTTCATTTCTTTGTAGTAATTGACTCGGTGGTAATTCAGGTCACATAGTCCGCATGTTATCCTAGGTTTGGCCTGGGTTATGCCTGGTTGGTGTATCGTCCTAGTTTTCCCATCATGCCCATGTGGGTGTGGGGTTGCTAGCCTAGGGGTGATGTACTCTCTATATCTTCTGAGCTCATCATCCCGTTTTTGTCTATTATATGAATCATATCGAACCCGTGGGATATAAGTACAGTGTTGTCCATAGTGATTTCCCTGACACACACAGAAAAATAGCCTAGATATGGGGGTCCGATCATGCTCAGTTTGTGGTCTGGCAGGGTACTAGCGTCGTAACGCTGCTAAATCAGGGAAAATGGAGAACACATGATAGGGAATTTTTCATAACACACATGTTGGTCTTCTCTGTAGAGAGCAGTTGTGGGTAACTAGGGGTTCCCTAACTTGGTCACTTTTTAGATGACAAGAATAGGATGGATCTGCTCGTCACATCCTCTTCAGTTATTAAACTGTTTATGGATTCTGAGTCCATGTCATCTTCTTGGGAGAGGCGGACTATAGCTGAGCGCAAGCTAGCGAGGGCTAATCGGAATCAGGGGGTATAGTGACAATTTTCTAGAAGGTGGTTGAAGGTGCATAAAGGACATGTGAATTGTGTTGTGTGCAATCCAATGTGGTAAACCCGTTCTATAGGATACCCATCTATGGATAAGTTCCAGGGATGCACATTCTTCAAGGAAGTGACCACGTTCATCGTACATTGTGCAGTGTATAACGGGAGGGGGCATGACTGGGGGTCTTTCTGGTGCTCGTCGTTCCTCTTGTAGGTACAGTATGATACAAGGTTCATCTCCAGTAGACTGGGTGGAGGGATCCTCTTGATAGGATCGCTCGATGGCATGTAGGGCATCCCTATATCATGGGATCTCTGGGAAATGATGGGTACAGTGCCCATTATTGCTGCAGATAGCACATGCTTGAATGGTATGCAATGCTTTGCCTTTACCTTTGGTGGTAGGTTCCTTTTTACGAGAATGCAGCATTGTGATGTTTTCCTCAGAGCCAAGGAGTGGTTTTAATTTGTCCAGCTCTGGGCAGATATGGGTAGGGTGACCTATTACGTCACATATGTCGCAACCTGGTGATTCCATTTGTATGGTAGGAGTCTCCATCTTCTTTCCTCTCTTATCGATTTTCTTAGCCGTAATCATCATTTTTTCAATGGGATTTTCCTTTTCAGGGATGGTTTCGACTGTATTTTGAACGAGTGGGGCCTCTTTGGGACTGAGGGGCTTTAACCTAGTGGAAGTGATATGTCATTAGGGTAATTTTGAGGTCTAAAATGGGCCTCCTAAGGAAATTATAAAATAATATTGGAAATAATAAAATAATATTAGATTACATCATCAAATTTTAGAGGGAAAAAATAATAAAATAATAAAACTATTTTTTCATCTCATATTTTCAACTTATCTCCTTAAGTTTTTACTCAAATTTTGACCAGAAACACTCGTTAGATGAAAATTTTAATTTCTCATCCATGGAGTACCCATGATGCATACTTTTGATGGGCCCTGCTACACAAAAAATGATAAATACATGAAAAACATGATTGCAATCAAGCTTTTTCATGTATTTATCATTTTTCATGTAGGAGGGTCCATTGAAAGTATGCAACATGGGTACTCCTTGGATGAAAAATTAATTTTCTCATCCAACGAGTGATCCTGATTGAAATTTGAGTAACCACTTATGGAGATAAGTTGAAAATACAAGTTGAAAAAGTAGCTTTATTATTATTATTTTTTTTATTCTTTTAAATATTTTACTCCAAAAAAGGTGAATCATCCCCCATGGTTGACATCATCACCTTGAATCCTATTGGTTCTTATAAAGTTTATTTTGGTTATAAATTTTTCTTAGGAGGCCTATTTTAGACCTCAAAATTCCCATAGTGGTGGCTCCTGTCCCTGTAGGGGGGATGAGATACCAAACTGGTATTGCAAACGATGTGTTTGGTAACAACACTGTTTCCAAAACTTGTTGGGAGACGAAGCCAACTAGAGGGTAGAGGAAAGTGGTTTGGGAAGCAGTGTAGGCTAGAGAGGCTACCGTGGCCGAGGACTCGGTGTCATTACTGCTTGATTCTGTGTCCTGACTAGCTTCGGTGCTTGATGTGGACATCATGCACACCGGAGCCCCTACGACATCAGGTGATGACTTAGGTATAATGGGGGGATCTCCTAGGAATGATCCTAGGATGGATGACGGCTTGAACTGGCTAGGGCCATATTATTGGTACCGTGAAAGCATATCCGATGATGTATCTACATAGGGTAGAATTACATCGGTGTTTGTTAGGGGTCGTTTCTCACTATGCGTCAATTGGTTGACAATAATGATGCGGTCCTCGTGGTGGAGCATCATAATGTGGAAGACAGAGGAGGCTAAGGCTAACATGGCGTACATATAACTCCGACCAAGGAGTATATTATAGTCCAAGTGAGTGTCCAAGACTTCGATGTCTATATGGACCATCTTTCCGGCTAAGCAGACCGGGGCATTTTGGTAGAGATCGATGGTGGTTGAAGAACGACCGTCTTATGCTCTAAGCGTGATGACTGATAGTTTTAGTTCAAGAGACCCTAACTTTTTCCAAAAAATTTTTGACATGACGCACATGGATGCACCTTCGTCAACGACATGTCGGTGAATGGTGATATTCTGGACCGACACTGGTATCTGAAAGGCGACCATCGAAGGAAGACTAGGGGTGGATTTTTCTAATTCAAAAGCCCTTAGGCACGTATCAGCAGGGTTGATAGTGCCTAACGCAGAAAGCAAGGCTTTTTCATTGTTTTGGGCATGACTACAATACTTCCAAAGCTCACATAGCAGTGGGAGATTGGGCTAAATCATCCACGATGCTATAATTATGGACCGCTTTGGAGTAGTTTCCTGCTCGACTATTTGGTCCCTTAGCCATCTTTGGAAATGGTTCAATAGGCATCTTTGAAATGGTCAAAGGTGTAGTTGGTGCACTGGTACTATCCCGTGACACGTTGGTGTTTAGTGGGGTGTCGTAATTGCGATTCTGTGTTTGAAAAAACATCTCTTCGCCAATCATGTAGATTTCATCGCTGTTTTTTTCGGAGTCATCTGGATTTTGTTGCTGAGTTCTAACTGTCCCTTAATGGGGGAAAAGTTCCTACATCACAGCTATTTTCTAGGAAGATCCTCCTCTCCTCTGTTACTCTGCAGCTTCTTCAGCTCGGGGAGATCGGGACAATGGTGAGTATAATGGCTGTACTCACCATAGATCAACCAAGAGTGGTTTGTTCAAAGAGGTGGAATTTTGCTCTGTCATTGGGAATTTCTTGGCTCCTAGTTCTCATTCCAGTTAGAGTTGCCTCGAGCCTGAGATCATGGCGGGCATTGTTGGTTGTTGCCCCCCTGTCTAGGATTCCCTTTGGGCTTGTTTTTTCCTTTTTTCTTAGCCATTTTAGGAGGGTAGTTCTCCTAGTTATATGATTGGTGAGGTTGGTTTTGGGAAGGCTGCACAAAGTTCACATGTGCGTTGTTCTACATAGGCGGGTCTTGTGCTGGGGATTGACCATAATGCAGTCCCTAGTTTTCACTTGGCTGTTGGGGGGAGATCTTTTGTTAGTATGTATATTTGCATACTGGGTCCCCTGAGCTGGAGGATAGGGTCCTCCATAGTGATATGCTGGTGCGCTATTGGTCAGATTTTGTTGAGGCATATGATGACTTTGAAAACTGGGGTGTAGTACGTTTTGTGTAGAATCATACATATAACCGGGGTTTTCACTGCTACTACCTAGGTAATTTTGTGTCAATGATGCAATTATACCTTCTGCAAAGTTCAACGCGCCTGGAAATCCTTTAAAATTTTGCAGGCGCAGGGCGTTCGATAGGATATTGTAAATATATCCTGATTGCATCTAAATCAGCTCGAGCTATTGGGCCTTGTTGATGGTGTCCTCTTCGGATATGGGTCTTTGTTGCACTATAGCCTTTGAAATATCTGCAGTGAGAGTTTTTAGGAAAAGGTCTAATAGAAACCGATCGTCAAGTTTAGCTTTACATAAAATATGATGCCGCCTCCATTCATGGAGATGGTCCAAGATATGGACGGTGGGGGTTTGCCTAAAGTGCATCAGTAATTCCATTCCAGAGTCATGGTGGATGGGTAACTGAAAATATGTTAGGAATGCGGTGGCGAGGGTGCTAAAGGTTCCATGTGTAGTAGTGGGTTGCTCCACATACCATTTTGCAGCTATTCTTGTCAGAGTGCATTGAAATAGTCTCAATCGAATAGTATCGTCAATGATATTGTTCGATGAGCACCATAGGTGGAAGGTCATGACATGATTACCTAGGTCTTCCACTTGCTTTCCTTTTAACTTTGGAATATCCAAAGGGAGCTTCATGGCATGGGAGGCCATGTAGGGTTGTGTGCAATGGGGTCATTCGTTAGCTTGGTTAAATCTGGTAGATTCAATGAAGCTAAGAAAGGTGACTGCGAGGTTTAAGCCATTGCAACTTGTGAAGACACAAATTTTTGGTTAGGAAGAGGGTTTTTTTGCGACATACCCTGCTATGTACTCGACTGGCTTCCTGAATCGGTATCACTCCTCTGCCCTCTAGGGGTTGTGGGAGGAGTGGTATGTGGTGTGGCAGTGGGAGACCAACGAGGGTTCCCAACTAAGGATGCCCCAATAAAGGATGAACCAATAATGATGGTGGTGTTCCATCTTTGAGGCCTAAATGATGAAAGAACTGGAACCCCTCTTGATAATGGAGGGAGGTCCAAAAGACGTCTAGATCAACAAGGTCCCGTTGGGTCCATTCTAGTGTCGACTAGGTCTGGCTTTAGAAAAAATTGAGAGGATAGAGAATATGATCAAAGAAAAATTCTGATCGCATACATAAAACAAAGCGAAAATAAAATCAATTTTCCCTTTAAATTAATCCTATGTGATCAGTCAATCAAAAATATGGTTTTTGTTTATTTTCATATGATACTCAAATCCTAGAAGGCCTATTCATCCTCACACACTCAAATTTAACTAGGCCTTGAGAATATATCTTGTGATTTCTGGAACAATGTCCCGTAAGAGCTGGCGATGCCCCCAGTCAGCCGAAGAAAATCCACCATGGTAAGGGTAGAGGATCTAGCGCTTGCCTGCACTGCCACCTATAGGGAAATGATGCCCTAATTTGGCCATTAAGTACCACCATCCCACATGATCATTCGAGTCTTGGGCTTCTTGGTAATTCAACTAGCAGTATCAAGTATCAGTTGGGTCAGGTAGCCCCAACTGATACCTGCCCGCACTGTGCCTAAGCCTAACCCCCTCTGAAACGAGTCTCTGTCGCGCTCGGGTTTTCTTTTCCATGGGTGGATAGGTGGATTTAAAGCTCCCTAAACAATCAACTTCTATATTTCAAGATGAATAATTATCAAGGCGACTTATTGGATGCATACCCCCTTGATCCTAACTTAGACTATAAATTATTTTGTGGCCCCTGTAGGGAGAATTTAGTGAGTTTTGTTAAGTTAGTTTTAGGTGTATTTTCTTTTCTTAGTGTTTATCACTCAGGTTTTCCTAGAAGTTGTGTAAGAGGAAAGTATACCCGAGGTAACCACAAACCAACCTTTAGATGCAGAATCTAGCCAATCTGCATCCAGAGAGGGCTCTCTCTTTATGATTTATCTTTGTTCTTGGAAGGTTTTAGGCTAGTTATAGATTCAAAGTTTGTTTTGGGAAAATGGTGGAATCCACAAACCAAGGGCAAGGTTGAGAGCTTTCAGTCCATTGGGCTATGGAGTCAAAGGATGGCTTTACTGGATTTCTATTCTAAACACAAGATGGTATTACAGGGCAAGATAGCTAGACAGAGAACAATCCTTAAAATTTAAAGTGGATGGGATGATCTTGAAGGGATGAAAGGCAGCTAAGAATATTTCACCATGTTCAAAAGAAAGAAGTGAAATGACTACAAACAAAGAGCAATGAAGGATTCTTTATTATAGTAATCAATAATGTTTAAATTAGCAAAGCAGGAGCATTTAAGAATTCATGCTTATAACTAATTTAGAAGAAAAAATTAAGAATAATCACATTTGAAAACAGAGTACAATTAAGCAAATTCTGTTTCAATCCTTTATGTAAATTATTCAGAAATGGATATGATGGTATTATAAACTAATATAAAATTTCAGACAAAGGGTAGAAACACTTATTGAACTGTATTCCAACACATGAATCCTGCAACAAGTCCAGTGCTTCAAATCGTCATCCAGTAAGCCACAAGTAAATTTCTCCAAAAGCTTTTATTCCGAAAATCTCAGTGTTACAGCAGAGTAATAGAATCCACCCCAAATGCTTCCAAGAGTGGAGTATTTATACCAATTCTAAACTAAAATATCTTGAAACAAATATCAAAATTGGTTCACAAATCTCTCCAACTATTTACATAAATAGAACTAAAGTAAAGGACACTCAAACTATTTGGCACTATTTTTGATGGATAAGTGATGAAAAAGAGGAGAATTCGAATTTGATCCAAATCTTATTTGATGATGAGGCATCCAAGTCACTAACTGCTTCCTTTCTTTGTGCAATCTGCTCCAACAATTCTGCAAACTTAGGGTCCAATGATATCTTCGTATTTCTCAATCCGTAATAGATATGTAAAAAGTGAAAGAGGTTATTGTGGATTAATATGTTGGTGAGATAAACCTCTTTCAGTTTCCCAAAATTCCTCTCCAGCTGTGCATAATATTCTCTGTAAAAAATATGCGTCTCTGCAGCGACAATAGCTCAATAGGGGACTTTCATCAAAACGCAGGTCTTTAATTTGGAAATCTTCATCTATCAAAGGTAAATAGTCCAATTCACGGTGAGGAGCATTCAATGGAGTGATATTAAGAGCTGTCGGGACCTCCATTTTGGTTCTTGTGGATTCAAAATGGAGGTTTTAGTTTTTCTTGCAGACCGGGCGGGATGTCTGATAAAAGAGGAAATTGGAACAATTCGCAGGTTTGGGAAGTGAATTCACAGGTTTTAAATCTTCAATGAGGACTCAGAGAGGATTTTTAACCATTTTTTCAGAGGAAAAACAAAGGAAACTAAGCTTGATTTGCAGTCGGGGCGTGAAATGATAAATACCTGTTTTTAGATGTAACTGGTTCTTTAACAGGTAATGAACAATGGCAGGGACGTTCTTCAACACGGGCGCAGCTGAATTTCGGAGTAAATTGGTGTATTTGCAGTGGAATTTGAAATTGCAGCGGGAGCTCTGTCTCTTTCAGAAACTAAAAATAACTGAAAAAACACGAAAATGGCTTATTTACAAGTCAAAAAGGGTTTTTGTCTTTTTCGAGGTGATGACGTCATTGACGTACGGGGTGACGTAGGGGAGTGGGGCTGGCGGTATGCGGTAGGCGGTAAGCGGTGAGCCCGCACCGCTTATGGACGAAGGCGGTAAAGGACGCGGGGGGAGCGATTCCATAGTTTTAACGCCACGTGGAATGCTGACTTTTCAAAAACCGCCCATCCCCCGCTGGCTAAATAACTCACACGGGATGGGCAGCGAGATTGATCATGACCGTTGATCAATGGAGGGATGATCCGACGGCTGAAGGAAAGGGAAACATGCGGGGGATTGAAAAGTGGGCCCGGCGGGATTTACATTCGTTTAACTGTTATTTAATCGCCCCGGGAGGATTTCGATTGGTAAGTGAAAGGTTATTAATTAGTTCAAATAACTAATTAATCCCATATGCAAAGGTAAAGGGTCGAGGCAGAGTTGGCTTGAGAGGAATGCCACGTGGACAGACCACGGTGGCGCGGGACTCCGTCGCATTTTATTCTTGCTTTTGGTGTTAAACACATATATTACATGTCTAACGCTTTTTATATATATTTTATTATACGATGAATTAATTAATACACAACTAATTCACCATAGGGCGGGGATTAATGTATAAGGCTATAGTTTTAACCAAAGGGCTTTATAAAGCGGGGAGTTTATTTTCAACGTGTGGGAATATATACTTTGGTAAAACATTATAATAAAGGGTTTTGGGGATATTTATTAGAAAAGGGAGTTATATACTTAGGAAAGGGGATTTTACTAGGGATTTAATATAGTAAAATCAAATGTTAATATGAAAAAGGACAAGGAAAATCAAATCATCTTTGTACATCTAAGAAAGTGATAACTTATGAAGTAAATTGCAACATTTTATCTTCAACACTTAAACTTAGAATAACAAGTTGTTTTGAGGAATTTTATGGAATATTGCATCAGTTTCCTAAGTAAAATAGGATTTTACTTAGGAAAAAGTTAAAGATGGAAGAGAATCAATGATGGATTATTTCAAGTGCTTAGGTCTTTTTGATCATTAGGCCGAGGGTCCGGTCCCTCCAGAAGTCAAGGAAATGCCTTGAGCCCCTTTGATCTCAAATTACCTTAGTACTTTTGGGGAAATTAGTAAAACTCTTGAGGGGAAAAAATGATGAGGGAGGTTAATGAATTTGACTTTGCTTGCTGTGATTTTCCAGTGTATTTCCTGCTTTAGTACTTGTGATGAAAGTAAATGATTAACCAGCATGTAGCAGCACCATTCATCAGAAAACACTTTGCAGCACCATCTACCTACCCTATCTACTTAACACTACCATTTTGTCTTCTTTATTAGGGTGCATTTAGACTTGCAAACCCTGATCAATCTTTTCTTTTTACATGATGAATCTATCTATTTCTACCCTTATTACATCCAAGGGCTCAGATTAAACTGTTGAGCACCTTTTATTCACTCTACCTAGCTACTTATCTGCCAAGATTAAACTGTTTGGCTAGATATTTATTCTCTAATCTAAAACATGAATTTGAAATATGACTAAGCCAAGTTTAAACAGTTTGACTTATTCATAAATTGTGGCAAAAGTTTCACAAGTTGCACACAATTGATTTATTACAACAGAGTAAAAAGTAGTGGCATTTGGATTTGCACACTTTCCTTGGTCTATTTTTTTGCTTGGGGTTCATTTCTTTCTCTTTTTGACCATTTTTATTCTTTTTACCCTTTGATCTTTCTTTTAGGGTATACCCTCTTTACATTTTTTTAAATTTTTTGATTTTTTTGGTTTTCAAGAATATGGAACACCTTTGCTCAAGTAAGAAGGTTTGAACATATTCCATACTTCCATCAAGACAATCATGAAAGATGAAACCTATTGATATAGGAGGCTAACACTGGCTCCACTTGGGGATGGCTTTTCCTTGTGGAAAGTCAAGAACAGCAGGTCAGATGCCTCAAAATGTCTTCAAACTGAAAGTATGAAATCTTCTTCCTTCTGGTAGCTTTATTTTACATATGATAGTGAAACTTTTGGAACTTAGGGCCTTCGCTTCGGGCTTCAACTTCAATAAGTCACCATCCAATCAAAACTGATGCATTAGCTGTGGCTGAAAATCTTGAATTGAATATAGTCCTTTTTCTGCAACCTGAAATCTGATTTGAAACTTAAAACAACACACAACAATTTTCAAACCAACTTAATGAAAAACTAGTTGTAAATTGAAAACTAAAAAAAATTGCTCAAAATTCTGAGCTTATTAGCACTCATCTACCTATTCAATCTACTGTTCAACTGCTAGTTAGGTAAAATGAAATAGCCAATGCAACCATTCAAGCATTATGTACTTTGATAGATTTTGTTGCATTTTCTTATTGATTATCAAAATTGTACTTCTGCAACCTATTAGAAACTTGTCAACAAATGAGAGGATAAGGAAACACTTGATTTCCTTTGTTGACTCTAGAAACTGTACAAAAGGATCTTCCAAAATATACACACTGATGTTTAACTGATCTGAACAACTGTACATCCTGTCAAAAAATGCCCTACACAAAGCTTCTAGGTCAGCAATACTGTTCGGGGTGAGAGCCCTAAACCAAGTTCTAACTTCTCCAGTAAGACTTTGTACAAAAATTCTCATACGGATATCATCAGTATCAATCGCATAAAACTCAAAGTAATCTGTCATCCTTTTGGTGTGTTGTTGAGCTGTGTAGGTACCTGATCCGTCAAAAGGTGTGATCTTACTTTGGTAGTCTGGTGGTAAAGCTGGAGGGTTGGCTGGTAACTGTAAAGGGGCATATCGATTAGACATTGGAAGATAAAGTGGAGTAACAGGAGTAGCCGGTCTAGTAGGAGGAGAAGGTGGTCTAACAGGAGGAGAGGGAGGTCTAACAGGTGTTTGAAAAGTGGCTGAGCTCGGAGATGCTTCAGTTATCACAGAAATGTTTGAGCTTTCTTCAAAGGCTTGCTCAGATTGAATGGAGTTATGCAATTCTCTGTCAAGATGATGTGAAACAAATCTGTATTGCAAATCTTCAAAGAACAAAGGATCCGGAATTAATCTAGATAATTCAGTCTCAGAGAAATTTACAAACAAAGATGTTTCAAATCGTGCATCAAAAGGAATGTCATCAATATAAATAATTTTCACAGGACAAGATGCAGATCTAGAGAGTGGTCTAGAACTACCTGTACTTTCCTGACTTCCTCTATCAGAACTTTCTTGACTTCCTTGTCTTCTAAGAATCCTAGGGATCAGGTTTGGATTTTCAAAAATTGGTGGTGGATTTGGGTCAGGATTTGACCTAGTATGTCGAATCCTTTCTGAAGCCAGTTTTCTTAGAATATGTGTTTTTGGATTTTGGGTTTTAATTGAAAAATAAATACAACTTCTACAAATTCTTTAAGAAATAATGATATGTGATTAAGATTTCCTCAAAGATCTGTTTAAACTAGAGAATCTGATTGAAAAAAAAATTGAAACTAAGATTCAACTTGTAAGCTAAATCAGAGATAGACTGAAACAGCATTTATTTACTTTTGCATTTGCAGAGCAAAAGCAATTTCAAAGGCTACCTGGCTGATCTTCAGACTCTGTCTATAGCTTATAAATCAAACACTAGTATCAATAAAATGATTCAGGTCCCCAGTGGAGTCGCCACTATGTTATCACTCAGGTTTTCCTAGAAGTTGTGTAAGAGGAAAGTATACCCGAGGTAACCACAAACCAACCTTTTAGATGCAGAATCTAGCCAATCTGCATCCAGAGAGGGCTCTCTCTTTATGATTTATCTTTGTTCTTGAAAGGTTTTAGGCTAGTTAGAGATTCAAAGTTTGTTTTGGGAAAATGGTGGAATCCACAAACTAAGGGCAAGGCTGAGAGCTTTCAGTCCATTGGGCTATGGAGTCAAAGGATGGCTTTACTGGATTTCTATTCTAGGCACAAGATGGTATTACAGGGCAAGATAGTTAGACAGAGAACAATCCTTAAAATTTAAAGTGGGTGGGATGATCTTGAAGGGATGAAAGGCAATTAAGAATCTTTCACCATGTTCAAAAGAAAGAAGTGAAATGACTACAAACAAAGAGCAATGAAGAATTCCGTGTTATAGTAATCAAACAATGTTTTAAATTAGCAAAGCAGGAGCATTTAAGAATTCATGCTTATAGCTAATTTAGAAGAAAACATTAAGAACAATCACATTTGAAAACAGAGTACAATTAAGCAAATTCTGTCTCAATCTTTTATGTAAATTATTCAGAAATGGATAAGATGGTATTATAAACTAATATAAAATTGCAGACAAAGGGTAGAAACACTTATTGAACTGTAGTCCAACACATGAATCCTGCAACAAGTCCAGTGCTTCAAAACGTCATCCAGCAAGCCACAAGTAAATTTCTCCAAAAGCTTTTATTCCGAAAATCTCAATGTTACAGCAGAGTAATAGAATCCACCCCAAATGCTTCCAAGAGTGGAGTATTTATACCAATTCTAAACTAAAATATCTTGAAACAAATATCAAAATTGGTTCACAAATCTCTCCAACTATTTACATAAATAGAACTAAAGTAAAGGACACTCAAACTATTTGGCACTATTTTTGATGGATAGGTGATGACAAAGAGGAGAATTTGAATTTGATCCAAATCTTAGTTGATGATGAGGCATCCAAGTCACTAACTGCTTCCTTTCTTTGTGCAATCTGCTCCAACAATTCTGCAAACTTAGGGTCCAATGATATCTTTGTATTTCTCAATCCGTAATAGATATGTAAAAAGTGAAAGAGGTTATTGTGGATTAATATGTTGGTGAGATACACCTCTTTCAGTTTCCCAAAATTCCTCTCCAGCTGTGCATAATATTCTCTGTAAAAAATATGTGTCTCTGCAGCGACAATAGCTCAATAGGGGACTTTCATCAAAACGCAGGTCTTTAATTTGGAAATCTTCATCTATCAAAGGTAAATAGTCCAATTAACGGTGAGGAGCATTCAATGGAGTGATATTAAGAGCTGTCGGGACCTCCATTTTGGTTCTTGTGGATTCAAAATGGAGGTTTTAGTTTTTCTTGCAGACCGGGCGGGATGTCTGATAAAAGAGGAAATTGGAACAATTCGCAGGTTTGGGAAGCAAATTCACAGGTTTTAAATCTTCAATGAGGACTCAGAGAGGATTTTTAACCATTTTTTCAGAGAAAAAACAAAGGAAACTAAGCTTGACTTGCAGTCGGGGCGCGAAATGATAAATACCTGTTTTTAGATGGAACTGGTTCCTTAACAGGTAATGAACAATGGCGGGGACGTTCTTCAACACGGGCGCAGCTGAATTTCGGAGTATATTGGTGTATTTGCAGTGGAATTTGAAATTGCAGCGGGAGCTCTATCTCTTTCAGAAACTAAAAATAACTGAAAAAACACGACAATGGCTTATTTACAAGTCAAAAAGGGTTTTTGTCTTTTTCGAGGTGATGACGTCATTGACGTACGGGGTGACGTAGGGGAGTGGGGCCGGCGGTATGCGGTAAGCGGTAAGCGGTGAGCCCGCACCGCTTATGGAAGAAGGCGGTAAAAGACGCGAGGGGAGCGATTCCATAGCTCTAACGCCACGTGGATGGTCTGACTAGTCAAAACCACCCATTCCCCGCTGGCTAAATAACTCACACGGGATGGACAGCGGGATTGATCATGACCGTTGATCAATGGAGGGATGATCCGACGGCTGAAGGAAAGGGAAACATGCGGGGGATTGAAAAGTGGGCCCGGCGGGATTTACATTCGTTTAACTGTTATTTAATCGCCCCGGGAGGATTTCGATTGGTAAGTGAAAGGTTATTAATTAGTTCAAATAACTAATTAATCCCATATGCAGAGGTAAAGGGTCGAGGCGGAGTTGGCTTGAGAGGAATGCCACGTGGACGGACCACGGTGGCGCAGGACTCCGTCGCATTTTATTCTTGTTTTTGGTGTTAAACACATATATTACATGTCTAACGCTTTTTTATATATATTTTATTATACGATGAATTAATTAATACACAACTAATTCACCATAGGGCGGGGATTAATGTATAAGGCTATAGTTTTAACCAAAGGGCTTTATAAAGCGGGGTGTTTATTTTCAACGTGTGGGAATATATACTTTGGTAAAACATTATAATAAAGGGTTTTGGGGATATTTATTAGAAAAGGGAGTTATATACTTAGGAAAGGGAATTTTACTAGGGATTTAATATAGTAAAATCAAATGTTAATATGAAAAAGGACAAGGAAAATCAAAACATCTTTGTACATCTAAGAAAGTGATAACTTATGAAGTAAATTGCAACATTTTATCTTCAACACTTAAACTTAGAATAACAAGTTGTTTTGAGGAATTTTATGGAATATTGCATCAGTTTTCTAAGTAAAATAGGATTTTACTTAGGAAAAAGTTAAAGATGGAAGATAATCAATGATGGATTATTTCAAGTGCTTAGGTCTTTTGATCATTAGGCCGAGGGTCCGGTCCCTCCAGAAGTCAAGGAAATGCCTTGAGCCCCTTTGATCTCAAATTACCTTAGTACTTTTGGGGAAATTAGTAAAACTCTCGAGGGGGAAAAATGATGAGGGAGGTTAATGAATTTGACTTTGCTTGCTGTGATTTTCCAGTGTATTTCCTGCTTTAGTACTTGTGATGAAAGTAAATGATTAACTAACATGTAGCAGCACCATTCATCAGATAACACTTTGCAGCACCATCTACCTACCCTATCTACTTAACACTACCATTTTGTCTTCTTTATTAGGGTGCATTTAGACTTGCAAACCCTTTTCAATCTTTTCTTTTTACATGATGAATCTATATATTTCTACCCTTATTACATCCAAGGGCTCAGATTAAACTGTTGAGCACCTTTTATTCACTCTACCTAGCTACTTATCTGCCAAGATTAAACTGTTTGGCTAGATATTTATTCTCTAATCTATAACATGAAATTGAAATATGACTAAGCCAAGTTTAAACAATTTGACTTATTCATGAATCGTGGCAAAAGTTTCACAAGCTGCACACAATTATTTTATTACAATAGATGAAAAAAGTAGTGGCATTTAGACTTGCACACTTTCCTTGGTCTATTTTTGCTTGGGGTTCATTTCTTTCTTTTTTTTTTGACCATTTTTATTCTTTTTACCCTTTGATTTTTCTTTTAGGGTATACCCTCTTTACATTTTTTAAATTTTTTGATTTTTTGGTTTTTCAAGAATATGGAACACCTTTGCTCAAGAAGAAGGTTTGAACATATTTCATAGTTCAATCAAGACAATCATGAAAAATGACACCTATTGGTATAGGAGTCTAACACTTAGTGGGTGGATGTGTGTGAGA